>JALLPI010000119.1:0-32687 GCA_036939935.1 Cyclotella atomus | reverse complement strand
AATTCTTTCGGTTCTTACGTCACCGGTCTCGGAGTGTTTCGAGCCCTCTAACATTTATTACGGCGAGAAACTGGTTGTTGTCATTGACGAAGGGAGTTATTTCGGGGAGATTGGGTGTATCATGGGCGGTATCAGAAGAGCTGGTGTCAAAGCGTTAACGACTTGTGAGCTGCAAGCACTGTCTCGGCGGAATTTGAATATACTACTAGCTGAGTACCCAGAAGTAGGCGATGAATTAAAGACCGTTGCTCGAAATAGGGCATCGATAGCAAAGCGCGGTAAACAAGAGGAGACTGTCAGTCAGGTCGAATCGTCAGAGCTAGAAATTGCCAAAAACATTGAAGCCAATGTTCTTTAGTTTATTGTAGGACTTTGATAGTAGTTTCTAGATAGGTTTAAATAATAAACATTGAAGCAACGCCAGTACAAGCCAATGTTCCTATCGCCGCGCCTCCTTCACTGATAGCAACACCATCCCCTCTTGCTACCTATGCAAGATATATGGCATTAGTTGAAAAAGAAGTCGAAAGAATAACCACAGCAATAGGAATGAAGATTCGCAATGAGATGGGATTAGTAGCGCAGCCACACGAGGGAGTTACTTAAACCATATATTAGTTATAGTGGATTCTATTTCAGAACCAATCACAGGTCATTGCACACTACGACGTAGTTTACTCATAGATGGGACAGAAGGTGCCCATCCCAGGCTCGCAGAAGTCACCAGGATCATTGTATCTGTGGTCAACGAGAGAAGTTGATAAGTATCGGACGTTACGAAAGTTAGCACAATGATAAATGATAGTTACCTGCGGTTTTTGTTCAAGCCATCGATAGCAGTCATATCTTCAAAAGTAAGATAGAAATCAAACAGTGCTTTTGAAAAGGCAGAGAAGTTATGAGTATCTGATGTTACGTGGATCATGATGCCTGGATGATCGCTTACCTCTGTTCTCTTTCATTCTTTCAAGGCTGCTGCTTTTGTTTATAGGCAAAGTGTTTCTCTGGATAGCCCAACGAAGAAGGACTTGTGCTGCAGTCTTCTGGTGCTTCTGAGAAATGCCAAGTACGATTGGGTGCTCGAAGAGAAGGTCAGTTTCGGTCGCCATTCCAAGGCTAATGTACGAAGTCCCTCCCATGACGCTGAAAGCTACAACAAAAGTCAATTGTTGGGTTCTTGTTCCAAAGACAATACAAGCATAAAACCAAGATAGACTCACCTGACATTCGGATTCCCGACTCTCGAACAAAACGCAAAAGTTTAACCTGAGATAGATGTGGGTGACATTCAACCTGCAGACTAGTGGGGCGAATATTTGCAACCGACAGAACTTGTCTAATGTGCTGACAGTTGAAGTTGCTAAGCCCAATATGACGAGTCTTCCCAGCTTCAACAAGTCTCTCCATTGCTCTCCAGGTGGCATTGATGTCATTTTTGACGAGTACCGTCTCGCCATTGAGGTTCTAAAGTGCATTTGTTGCGCGAGAGAGGTGTTAGTGAGTTCAGTGTGAATTATTTTTCAATAGAAGGTAGACTCACCGTCCATTCAGGTGGATACTTCTTTTCGATCGGTACATACTTTAATCGCAAGGTCATGATACAGTAATATCAGACATCAAATTCAAATTAACCTTAGAACATTCTTACCTCCATTGAAATGGGAAAGTGTATCAAAAACTCATCAACATAGTCCAATCCAAGGTCTTTCAAGCATTTGTCCAATGCCAAAGGCACATGTTCTTCAGCATGATAGGTATTCCAGAGCTTTGTTGTAATATACAGATCCTCTCTTTTCACAATTCCTTCATTGATAGCACGTCTGATGCCTTTGCCAGTCTCTGTTTCGTTGCCGTAATCACACTTGGGAAATGATCATTAGTAAAGAACATTCTGTCAATTACAATACCAATACAATCTTACCGCAGAGTCAAAACGACGGTAACCGGCTTTGATGGCATTGTAAACAGTTTCCTCTGGATTGTCAAGTCGCCACATTCCAAAAGTTGTCGGATCCGACACGCTCAACGCAGAGAAATCAGTGATTGCCTGGCCAACCCCGTCTCTTTTTACTTTATCCGATCCAATGGCATCTCCAAACATGGCGGCATACACTCTTCTTGCACCAGTATATGCATTTCTAGAATGCATCACAAGTCTATTGTTTAGAGCAAATATGTCACCTTTCTTCCATTTGTACGAGATTTTGTTATCCTCCACTTGAAATACGCCACGTAGGAACGTTCATGTATGTAAGAATCTTCAGCTTATGAGGTAAAATAGAAGCATAACACTCACTAAAATTGGCAATCGACTGCAACACATCCAGATCCATCTTATCGTTATTACCGAAACAGATAGATTTGAGCCTATCATTCCTACAGTCCTGCCAACCAACAAATGCTGCAATCACAGAATTGTGGAATGTCCACTGATAGATACCATGTTCGTGTTGTTGTTCAATCATTCTAATGGCTGGAATTGGCTCAGTAATGACTTGCAGACAACCATCAGGCATCCACTTGTACTCAAGCCCATCGATGTCATTGAGCTTCGCTTCCAAATCCGCTTTGTTATCTACTTGATAACACGAGTAGAATGATCTACCGATTGGTGACTCTTTGTCATCTTCTGTTGGTAAAACGCGTTTGTATCTGGCTACGATTCAAAACGAAATGATACGTCACATTACTTTCACGTCAGGCTATCATGCATGAGTTTGATAGATGGTGAAAGTTAGACGTTCTTTCACTTACCACCGTGAGTCTTTAATTTGTCCATGAACTCTGGGAAAGTCTCTGCAACATAACGATAGACTGCATTGTGATCATTGGTGAGTTGTTTACACAACTCAAGGCAAATAACATCAAAAATAATCAGCACGTTACTCACCCAAAGTAGAATCAATCAATGCAGTCTCTCCTCCAGTCTCGGATGGCAAATCACAGTAAAAGAATAGGTACTGCGGCGGATTCTTCACTTGAGCAAGCTCATGATGAAACGGAATGAGCTGATCAGGAGGTGCCTCATTGGCAGTAAAGACTTCAATGTTTGCTTTGGTAGGGATCAATCTTCGCGGAGCCGCTCCTCCGACGTCTGCGCGTACGAACATTGCAGGTGAATTCAAACTTGCATATACCTAATTGATATCAATGTTGAGAATACTTACATTCATAATGCGTCAATCCAAGGCCTTCGGCAAACGTAGCAAAATCATCCAAAGTAAACGGTTCGTTTCCATCGTCGGCTTGTAACAGCAATGCCTTGTGCTTGGCAGACATTTCGATGAAGATCTCCTGGGTGATGGATTCTACCGATTGCGCTTGGTCAGTTTCAAACAAACGCGTCACCTTCATTTTGAATGGTATTAGCAACTACAGATGTTCACTGCTTGTTTGTGGGACAGATGGCAGCTGCTCTTCGATCGATGCGGCCACGGAGATGAAGATGGCTTATTGAGAACTGTTTTTGATTTCTTAGATTCGATTATGGCTCCTTGGCCAAGCAGGAGAAAGCAGACCGAGCCGAGAGTGTTGAGTTGATGGCAAGAGTGGTTTGAGAAGATAGGACTCTGGGGCTGGTGCCCTCTCAAAAATTAACTGTATGACTATGGGGTTTTCTTAAAAAGAGGGGAACAAATCCAAAACAGCTCTAAATTCTAGCCTGACCCACTGACACCTCCAGACGAGCTATCAGTATTTCCGGTCGCTGCCACAGAACATTTCAAAGCCAATCATCAATATATCAAACCATTGCATTCAGATCAGCCATCGACATCTCTACCATAAATCGCATCGCGTCGAGTTGTTCATAGCCAAGTCTATCGATTTCTATTCCTACACGACATAGTACTGCAAAAACAAAAATGATCCGTGTAGCAATTCTAGGATGTGGCATGATGGTAAGTATCGCTTGTTTGTCTCAACTAATGTTGGCTGACATTTCAAAAACTGACACCATCTTCATTTGCAGGGCCAGGAACACGTTTCCTATATCCTCAAGTATCAAGATGCCCTCACAATCAAATTCCTGTGTGATCCAGACTCCTCAAGTATCGATTCCGCACTGTCCATCATTGAAGACAACTCAGTAGAGGCACCCACTCCATGCATATTGAATGATGAAAAAGAGCTCCTACAGCATGTCGACGAAATCGACTTGTTAGTTATTGCTTCTCCAAACTATTGGCACACTCCTCAGTTGTTGAGATGGTGCCAGTACGATATTACCATTCTTTGCGAGAAACCGGTTGCAATCAGTGAGAAGCAAGTCTCTGCATTGAAGGCTGCAATGCCTAATTGTAAAGCAAGGATTTGGATTGCTATGGAGTATAGGTTTATTCCTGCGATTAACAAGTTGATTCAGGTGAGGGTACTTTGAATTGCGGTGCAGATGCATGCCACAATGACTTACTTCATTTATCTTTAAAGCTCCTACCAGAAGTCGGCGACATCAAGAAAGTGACCATCCGCGAGAATCGTTACCCATTTCTTTCCAAGGTTGGTGAATGGAACAAGGATACGGAAAAGTCTGGTGATACTCTGGTGGAGAAGTGCTGTCATTTCTTTGATCTTTTTCGACTGATTATATCCAAAGAGATGAGTGGTTGTGTATCAAAAGGTAAGCAAGTTTCACACTTGAGCTATTGCAGCAGTTTTGTGACAAGTCTTATAACTGGCATCATTTGCAATGTTACTTTTAAAGTCCACCGAGGTAAGAAAGTAAAGCATTAAGTAAAGCATTTGTCCTTGAGTGCACTTTGACATTGTAATCTAATGGTGTGTGTTTTTAGGCCTACTTTGGGACCACTATGGCTATCAAGATGAAGCAGACAAAGATGTTGTACCCATCATCGACTCTGCATATGTTCTACTTGATTTTAATAATTCATCGCAATCAGACCAGACTAAAACTCGCAAGCACGCTACTGACCAAACTACTCTCGGGTGTTTGGAATTGTGCATGTTTGCCGAAGGCTCCCGTCATCAAGAGGAGATCATTGTCACTGGCATGAAAGGTCGAATTGAAGGTACGTTCCATGCTAGTCTCAGGTTTTGATGTGGTGCTCCAACACTAACATTTGGTGCTCTTTTAATAACGCAGCGTATCTCCCTGAAAATAAAGTCTTTCTCTATCAACGTCCAACTCCAGATGGTCCTTGGAAAGACAAGAGCAAGCCTCCACCTCTCGAGTCATTCTCTGAGGTAGTATACGATTGCTCAGATCTTCGTCAAGTCTATGACTTTGCAGACCAAATCCCAGAAATGCACTCAGGATACCACTACTGCTCGACTGCAATCGAATGGAAGTATTTGATTGACGCTATGAAAGACTCAGGAGAAGGGAAACCTTTTGTACCAAAAGTTAGTCTTGATGATGGAATCAAGGCTGTCGAAATGGGGCTATCATCGATGAAGAACATTACCAACGATGCGTCACGTGAAGTCATTGCTCCGGTCAGAGCGTTTAGTAGTCAGTCTTCTGAAAATCTATTGGATCTTGTGTTGAATTCCGGGTTGGTTTCGAGCCCTGATCATGTCAAAGAAGCTTTCATGAGAGTCATTGATGCATGTGATGGTGAATATAAAGTGAGTTTTGAGTAGTGGAACAATCGGATAAGGGCTGTAGAAACACCGTGCGCGCATAGATGTCAACGCTTAGTTTCAGTTAAGCTGTAAGAATAGTAGCCAAATGATAATATCAAGAGATGGAAAGTACATCATTACGGTGTCATTCTTGCTTCTCCTCACATAAATCGCATCACGCTAGCTCTAAATGCAACATCTGGAGAAGAATGAATGACATCAGTGTCTCTAAACAGCAAAATCTCTTTTCCTTTTGCAAACTGTGGCCGGACAATGTACTTCTCATCAATGGTCAACCCAGGATATACCACGGGCTCGTTACTCGGATGATCATCGGGTGCAACCCTTTCATACTTCAATTTCACAGCATGACTGAAGACACCGACCCCTTTATAATTGTCTTCTTTAGGAAACCCCAAAAGCACAGTGTATGTATCTCCATTTGGCGACCTACCAGTATCTTGATGCCAACTGTGAGGTATACGTCTTTCCACGATTCCAACAATATCAATCCAGTGAGTAGATGGTTTGGAACCACACAGTGATCCAATCTTATTCATGAATTCATCTCCTGTTGGTGCCGTTTCTCCCAGATGTGACTTTATTACATTAGTCAACTTTTGCATTCTTGGTTCGGCATCTTCTTTGCATTTCCACGAACCTTGCAGTGAAGAATCTGGAAGCAATAGCATTTTACGTGCCTTCTCCGACATACCACTGTAAGCTGGTGTTGAATCAAAGATATCCTCCCGCATGGCATTACGAAGAGATGTACGAAACACCGAGTCCGAGTCGAATTTGTCAGAGAATTGTAGATTGGGAAATAGCTCATCTAATGACATGGAGATCAAATGAGATCCATCAGGTATCAATGAAGATTGTTCAGGTGTGTCTTGGAACTCAAAAGGATATGCATCTTCATTTGGAGTTTGAGATTTAATGATTGCAGCTGGGTCATCTACGAACGGCCTGGCTTCTGCCTTGGTGTGGTCAAACTGATGAGGTGCTCTTCTTCTCTCTATAGTTTGAGTTGCAGATCTATCTCGCGATCTTTCAGATTCAGATGGAGGAGGTCTGCGAGGTCTAGCTGAAGTAGATCTTCGTGAAGCGGTTCGAGTAGTGTCTTCTGCAAATACCTTACTAGTAGATTGTGGACGGAGTGGGGGCCGAGACTGAATGAAGCACACCGCCGTTTGCAGAAAGTGCACCGTGAACACAAATTGGAGAATCGACTTGAACTTTGCTGCAGCCATGATATCTTTGTCTTTTGTTAGAAATATGAGTTTGAGCGAAGAGACAACCCCTGCCCGCGTCCGTCGGATCAAGAAACAGGAAACACGTAAAACAAAGCTGAACGATGGTGACGAAGCGACAGGAGGCGAGGAAGGTGTAGGTGTGGGCTTGTGTGGGTGTGATGTGGCGATGACGATGACGAGACGTTCAAAACAGGGTATGACTTAAGCCGCCATAGATCATTATTTTCATCATGAACAGAAGTTAAAGGATAAGCCTTGCTGAAAGATGGCGCCGCCGACCGCCGCCGATACAATCAAAAGCCATCTTCATCCACGTAGCTTCCCCCCATTTATTTGCACCTTATCATTTTTCAGTCAGCCGCCACCCTCTTTCATTTGATCAGATAGATGTCTTCGCTTCGAGGGCTGATATCCAGCCTGCAGCTCCAAAATACCTTGACTGTTCGACCTCGAACATTCACATCAACTCCCATCACTCAAAATCTTGTACCTGTAGTACTCGAAAGTGGCACAACCGGCGAAAGAGCGTTCGACATCTACTCCCGGCTTCTTCGCGAACGCATTATCTGTGTTCATGGTGAAGTCACTGATGCAATGGCATCGGTGGTAACAGCACAGCTCTTGTTTCTTGAGGCAGAAGCACCAGAAAAACCGGTCTACATGTACATCAACAGCCCCGGAGGGTTGGTCACGGCTGGTATGGCAATGTATGATACTATGCAGTATATTCATCCTGAAGTTCATACTATTTGCATGGGACAGGCGGCCAGTATGGGGAGTTTGTTATTGGCTGGCGGTAGCCCTGGATGTCGGTTTGCTTTGTGAGTATAATGATTCTGAGTTTTACTGTGTGGTATTGAAATGCAACTGTGTGTATCTAAACCCTCACATATTCTCCACTCTAATTGATATATCAAGGCCAAATGCACGTATCATGCTTCATCAGCCGAGTGGTGGAGCCCAAGGAATGGCTGCTGACATTGAGATGTAAGTGAACTGGAGGACGCACCTGTAAGATATTTATTGTAAAGTTCACTCACTAGATGCTCCAATAGTCAAGCGAAAGAAATCTTGAGAACACGCTCCAATCTAAACCAACTATATGTTCATCATACTGGTAGAGAGCTGGAAGAAATCGAAAGGGTTATGGACAGAGATACATTCATGGATGTAAATCAGGCTGTTGACTTTGGTGTGATTGATGAGATTTTGGCTAAGAGACCTCTGCCTGGTGAAGAGGATACTTCAAACGCAACTTGATGATAGGATGAAGGTTGATGAAAAGATAGACTGGCAAGTGGAAGAAGCGCACAATTTTGGATTGTAGCATACATTAGTTGTATGGATCAGTATTTTTATTGATTTTTTGTCTGCCGTAAAGTTAATGGTAACCATTCTTTGAGGCGAAATATGTACATGATTTTGTTTGTGCATCCAGCTTTCAGTAATCTCACATCGATTCTGAAGTAATAAACAGCTACAACTCTTTTGTTGTTTCCATCTTTTTCTTAGCTGCCAACCTTTCTGAGATGGCTTTCCATACTACAGTAAACAACATTGCGTTCAATGCATTAGCCGTCAATTTGCTGGTCAATCCACGAAACAAAAGCCCAGTCAATCCATCTGATTCTATGATCTTTCTAGCTGCTTCAATGTACCCTATTGGCTCTACTGAAGTTTGTTTGTATGTTTTGAGCACTCGGATTGCATTAGAACAGACGTCTGACACTAGCGATGACTGGATTTGTGACAAGTCAAGTTGAGAACAAGTCGATGACAGTGAAGCTCAAATCGAATACAACGACATATTCTCACCATAAGACCCAATAATGCACGTCTAATATTCTTCTTTAACGGATCTTGATTCTTCAAATGAGCATCCAAAAACTGATTCCTAACACTCCAAGCCTCAAGAAAATTATGTGTTACAAACCACGGATAATGTCCCACCCACGTCGCCGCGGATGCCCCCAACGCTCCATCAAAGAGAGCCAAAGGCCCAGACTTTGCCACTTTATCTTTCAAAAGCTTGAGTCCCTCCTTTCCGTGAACTTGCATCATGGTTTTCGTAGTATCAGCCGGACTAATCAGAATCCTCCAAGCCGCAGCCAAACTCGACGCCCCCATGGTGACAAACGCAGCGGGCAGGTCTCCACCAAACTCTCGCGCAACCTCATTAGAAAATATATCACCAAATCTCGACAATGGCATCATGATCAACGCAAAGCTTAGTCCTCGATAAAATCGTGGAATTCCTCCATCTGCATATAATTGCGTTAGTGCCTCGGACATTGTCACGCCTTTTACGTGTTGATATGACATGGCTGTGCGGAGCCACATCAGGAGGAAGACAGATATGATGGAGGCCATGGAGGCGGCGTAGCCGTCTCTTACTGCCTTGGCGGCTTTTGCTGAGGAGGATGAGAGTTGTCGGAACGCCATAGTTGTTGTTGTCGGTCTGAGGATGCGCTAAAATCGCGTGAAATCACTTTTTAGGCTCCGCGCCTCTTGCGCCGCTCCCCGTCATTCGTCATTTTTGATGTCGACGGTCAACCAAACCCAACGCCGCCGCGCGGCCAATCCATACATCCATCGTCATTCATCCATCGATCTGCATGGTTATTAATTATACCAAGCGTTGCTTTGAGGTGTAGCGTTGTTTATTTGTGTCAAGAGGTGTACAGTTTCAGTTGCTCATCCTCCGCCTTCAAGGTCATCTGAAAGATGAATCCATTATTTGCATCCTCCCTTCTTGACGAACTGGAAACGACCGACATCCACCTGCTGCTAGCAATTGTATTTCTATCAATACTGGCCTGCATCCAGAATTATGTTGCTCTAACTCGGTCGTCACCAAGAGTACCACTGAAACATCTACCGCCACGTCCGGCATTGCAAATCCTATTCAAGCCAGATGACGACTTGCCAGTAGACGATGGAGCATTTAGAGTGGCCGCCGCTGCCTCTGCCGTTGTATCTACATTTGTTGAAGATGGGGATGGCATCAGTGTCTTTTCTGAGGACACATCCTGGGCCGAGGCGTCGAAGAATCGCAAGACATTTGATTCTCAGTCAGCCACCAGTGCATCTCGTGCACGTAGTTCTTACTCATCTTCCACTAGGAAGACACGAAGAGAGACAAAGACTTCTACGGCTACGCATCATGGTCTACCTGACTCATTCGCCCCACTTCTCTCTTCATCAGAGATGCAACTCTTGACACATAATTTGACAGCTGATCTAATACATGCATGTTATGTCCATGCAACAGTCAAACTCCAAGAAGGACGTCATTCCATCCCTCTAAACAAGAATGAATTGCGACCTCAATTCTGGCTAGAATCTACACAACGTGATAACGAGGACAAAGCCTGTGAAATCTCTGCTTCTGTCGTTGTTGGGAGCCAGAATTTGACACAAGATCAAGATTTGGACACTTCAACTCCAACACCCAAACGATCCAGACCAATGGTGAAGAATGTAGAATTGGTCTTTGACCCTCCATTGAAATTGGGCAATGTTGCCCCTACACTTCTTCATTTCCCCACGCTTTTTGAGGATTTGATGTGGATACCAATTTTGAGGGGAAGTATCTTTGGATATGTTTTGGATTTCATGAGTTCATTGTGGTATCTGGTTGAAAAGGTGCTGTGGTGGATTGAACGAAGATTGCAAGTTCATTTGGGAAAGGTTAAGGCAGTACCCATTTATAGACAGGGTGGAGGAGAAGATGCACACTGGAGACTTGGTCTGGCATTTTCAGGATATGTCCTGTTGTTTGATCGCATCCCCATCCCTTTTTTGAGTGTGAGACTTCCAACATTTATTATTCCCCAACCCCATGCTTTGTTGGAGAAATTGCTAACCGCACAACCCTTGGCTAGCGCGAGGTTGAAACGAGAGAATATTGCAGAGGAAAAGATTGTGATTGCGGTATTGAATTCACTGCAGTCTTGGAGTACTAATGTGAAAGTTGTAGGCACACCTCCTGCTCTTGGGGTGGACTTGACAATGCCCGGTGGGCTTACTGTGGCGGTGGAGATGATGCATGGGAGAGAGAATACAAACAATCAATATGGTAAGAGGCAGTCGGCAGGAGCTAGTGGTAACAATGCCATACCTCGGGAGATTTCGAATGACACTCTGAGCACATGGCAGACTCCATATCCTAATAGCAACGATGTGGGAGTCAGATCCAGAGCTTCTTTATCAGGCAGGACGAGTCCACACCATCATTTAGATTCTTTCAGATCAAGAGCGGCTGTTGGTTTGGGTTCTGTGACGCAGATACCAGGCAAGATGTTTGATGCAAATTCGCTAGTACCGTGGTATTTTGAAGCCTCTGTAAATGGTTCTATTGGCAAGGATAAACTTGTGGTTAACATACCAGTGTGCAAAGCGAGGCATGTAGATGATGACAGACTCATTCCATCCAAAAGTATACTGACGTTGACAGGAAGCGTAGTTATATGCAGAGCTCAATCGGCTGCTACCGTTTCAGATAGGAGACCAGTTCCTGCTAGACCCATGCACAAACGGACTCTTTCATCAAACTCTCATTTGGCAGCTTTGAATGCGCAGACGGATGCACCTCCGATCCATGCTCTGATGCTGTTTCCGGAGTCTTATGTACCGTCTACGAAGCGTTCTAGCAATCATTTGCTCGAATATGATTATGAATTCGATGTAGGAGAAGAGTCACATCTCGACGCAATATCTCTCTCATACGGAGCATCTCATCCCATGCTGAAAGGAGGCACAATCATTTCGTGTATGCTTGAGTCAATTTATGCATATGGTTCCATCTTTGCCCGTGAAGGCGCGATAGCTGATCCCAGTGAGAAGCTGAGGAAACGAAATATCCTGCGCCATTTGCCTGCCGTTGAGTTCACTGCCGGTGTTGAAAACTTTTACCTCCCAAAACAGAGCGTGAGCTACTTTGATGATGGGAACACCAAAAGCATTCCTGAGATTGATGGGGGACGCGTCATGTTTCGAGTGACTGGAGGCATTGACGAGAAAATGATTGGCGAAAGCTCACCTGCTAGAGAGATTGATCCCATTGTCCGAGATGGAATCAAGTTCATCGCTAACTTTGGTGCGTCAACCTTCGCATCGACAGGTGAAACGAATGTAACCGAATTTCCCGAGCTGGATGTATTTGAAGGTTCTAAGCTGTGTTCATTTGTACTTGGAACATTTGATGGAAGTGTGACGTGTCATCTGCGGCCTCAATCGAACTCTAACAGCACCTCGACTACTGGTCCAAATGTATTCAATCCATTGGAAGCGTACGAAATTGACTTCAGTGGATCTACAGTCTCGTTGAGGTTGAAAGAAGCGTCGTTCAATCTGGGCCACCGACGAGTGATTGTACCGACTGAAAGCGCATTCGCGGTAAAAGTGCTTCAAAGCGTGGTCAACATGTCGTTTGAGGGCACAACTCAGTGTGAACTTTCTTGGGATTTCCAAGGCTCTTCACCTGTGCTTCAAGTGACTTCGCCTGGACAAACCCTTGCTCAAAGCACGCACGAAAACAGGCAACAGGCCCCGTTGCTCATCAATGACCTCTGCCAGGGTCGCTTGAACTTGGACGTGTCTTCTGTTGGCGGCATCTCGTTTACCCGGGCATCTACGTCTCGGGAAGATAAACAAGGATTGTATGATTGGAAGTTTTTCAATGCTCTTGTGTCACCTGATGAGGATTCGCCAACACGTATCAGAGATGTGCTGTATGATAAAAAGACAATGCATCAGTTGCTGGCAGTCATAAAGCTCTTGAACTCTGATCTAGAGAAGATTCTGAGGTATGTTCTAACTCAGATATGGCGGGCGAAAACTATCTTTGATGAAGAAGGTATCAGTGATCCTGGGCACGCATTGCCTTCTTATAGGTTGGCAAGGTTGGCATCTTTATTCCTATGCGGCGACGTGAGTGAAGTTGACAACATTCTGCCTATTATTAGACGCATTGTGGCAGCTGATGGCCTAGATATTGTTGGAGTGAAGGAGCTGCTCCGAAAGCATGTTGATGCCTATGATGAGTGGGCAGCAGAGATAGATAGGGGTGTGAAATGGGCGGCAGCTGCTCTGGGGCCAATGCCCACCGCACAACCGTTTGTTGAAACCGATGCACCGCCTCTATGTGAGACAATACCTGATCATGTTTACCAAGGAGTTCCTACTGCAAAAATGTTGTATGATGTGCTTCAGGACAAGCCCAATTTACCTCTTGACATCAATACTTCGAAGCTAGTGGGCAGAATTGCACCTTATTTGACGTTCAGGCAGATATCTTATGTATTGCATTCAAGACCGTCCAATCATTGGCAGCCGTTTGACTTGAAAAGGCTTCGTTATGTGTATACAATCAAGAAAAAAGTGCAAGAAGTTGCAGAGAGCTATGGCGGGCTATCATTTATGCCTCAATCATTTTTCTTGTCTGTCTTTCTGGGCGAGGCTACGAGGTCTTCACTTAGAGCACCAGTGGAAGGCAATGCTGGAAGCACCGAGGAGCACAACACCAATCTTTCAATGATAGATAAACGCACAGTTCTCTCAAAATTGAGGCGACGTCGTATGGAGGAAAGCAGCTTTCGTCCTAGTGAAGATGACAACGAGCTTTTTATTATGTCTCCCGCAGGAAGAATTGCTTCTATTACTAACTTTTCCGGCCTCCAGCAAGCAGTTTCCATGGGTCCCGCCAATAATCAGTCTTCCGTGATTGATGATTTGCTTGGCGACTCTTTACTAGGTCCACAAGATGTGGCAGTTCTTTTGCAGGCAGGATTAACAAGCGCAATGAAAGGGTCAACCGTTGTTCAGCTAAATCAACGAATGCTTTTAGACCTCATGGCGAGCCAGCCGAGATCATTTGCAACCGCAGTTCTTGCAGAATTGGGAATAGGTAACTCAAGGGCATTGACGTCAGCTCTAATGGTAAGTGTGGATTCTGAATGTGATGACATCTCTTCTGATTGTGATGGTGTTGATCATCTCTAACGACCTGTTTCACTTTAAGTCGTTTGTTGAGATGGATCAGTCATCCTTCAAAATAGCCCACCGCATTGATATGCATCATCTGCTCGAAAGCTGGCTCCCTGGTATCAAGATTCCGAAAAGAGAAGATTATCTGGCCGGTGGTAGGTGGGCTAGGCAATCATATTATGACGCTATGTTTCACGTGGCCGTCTCGATCCTCGACTTAGCTGAAACTTATATTGGATTGAAACTTCGTTTGCAACGAGTAAGACACCAAAGCGAAAAAGATCCTGTTCCTCGGCCGAAGCAGTTTGCGACAACGGTGAATGAAGATTTCCAAGACAAGCCTACATCGAAGCTAATGACGAGTATTAATATCGCCCAGGAAGCAATAGCCAAGGCTGATGCGCTCGGAAGAAAAGCTCTGGAGAATCTTCTTCGAACTGGCAAGTCTACTAAAGAATGCTCCGTGTGTATAGAAGCAACTGCAGCGTACAAAGCAGCATTTGCAGCATGCTCCCAAGTGCGATCTATAGACAAACTAGCATTCCAAGCTGACTGGTAAGCATCTTATTTCTATACTTTTATCGCTGTCGATTCAGTCACCAACACTAGAGGTATTTCTTTTGACAGGTTCAAAGAGTTCTACCGTAGAAACTATGATGCGTTGATGGTCAATTCTATCTATGAAAATATTATCAAGGATGTTGATCGAGTCAGGATTTGGATGGAAGCGTTGCGCTGTGGAAGCAAGGGAATCCATATCGTTCCCGAGAGCACTGATGTGACGCCCGATGATTTTGATTCTGCTATGTCTCGAATTCTAAGCCCAGTGCCCATGAACGGTCCGACTTCTCCACGAACTGCAAAGTCAGACATGGCGTTCTTTACCGCACCCGAGAGGCAGAAAGAACAAGATCTGGTTGAAGCAATCATTGATGCTATTTTCTATGATTCAGCTGAACGTGAATTCATTAGAAACGATCCGCTAGTTCGAATGCTCATACCCAATGAACCTGGTCATTACAACTTTACGCTCATTACTGCCATGGGGGTTATCACCGAAGGGAAGAAAGGTATGGAGCTCCAGAATGCTATCGAAAGATTGGAGAAAGAACGCGGTATAGTGACAATTAGATCAGATACAGGTACTGCAAGATCATTTGATTACAATGCTAGCAAGATCGAAGAAGCAGCCGAGTTGGCGGTTCAACTCAATCGTCCATTCGGGATTGTTGGATACTCACAAGGCTGCGCAAACGAGATTCATTTCGAATCAATGATGTTGTCTGGTGAGTTGACGATGGTAGTGGTGTTGTACACTCTTCTGCATTTCATTATTAACACCAACTGTGTTGTTGAACGCCACCATAGGAACACCGCAGCAGCAAAAGCTCATCACTTCTCCCGATTGTGGAATGGTATGCCGTCAACTTCTGTTTTCAGCAGCCAATGGCAGTATTCATGGACCCGCTGGGGAGGCGAAGGTGCACAAACTCATTACCATGTCTGAAGATTTTTTTAAGTACCAGCAAGGGTATTTTAGCCGTGCTTTCATATCGTCTACGCTCGAGGTTGTGAATGGACTTCTTGATTCTTCTGGATTCCACAAGTTTATGGGGGGTGAGTAAGATGTGTTAAGGGCAATTCGCCGTTCTCAGATTACAGGTTACTAAAGCCCTATCTTTCTTTTCCTCAGGTATGCAAGGGTTCTTCCCTGAGTATCTCAGGGCGTTTTGGCGTGAGGCGCAACATTTGCCTCACATCCCAACTTGTGGTAGGTCAAGAATAATGGGTTTCAATAATCGTCGTCGCAACCACTAATCTGGATGTTTCGTTACAGTTTTGCGTGGAGTACTTGAGCCCCACACTACACCAGAGTCTCTTGATATGTTATCAAATCAGCTTTCGAAGCAGAGTGGTTCTGTATTACATGATAGTCAAGTCCATGTCTATGATGCTGTGGGTCATCCTATATATGTGAGAAATCGAAATATGCGAATCCTCAAGGCTACTGACATGGGAGGTGCTATTCAGAGAACACATCATTGGAGTCCTCTTTGCGAAGAAGTTGAATACGTCAAGACGAACCGAGATGTACTCCAAGCATCCTTTGACTGCGCCAAAGACCGTCACATTTTCCCCTTTGTTGATGTGAACGCTCGTTTTGGCATAATCAAGTACGTTGGTGCAAAAGATGACATGAACATAGCGAAGAACGAAGCTGTCCCCTTCGGCGTGCCCACATTGTCTACCCCATTACCATCGAAACCCAAGACATTGAATGGTTAAAAGCACGCTTCTTCTCGATAACAAAGCCTACAAAGTTGAATTATTTGTTGCCTATTCATTACGTCAGCGATCGTCCAACATCAATATGCTATGTATAAACACAAAACATGCTTTTTAGAGATACCTTCAGTTCTTCAATTTACGGACTTCATCGTCTTCCGTTGTGGATCCTCTTTTGCTCTCTTCTCGTAAAGCTTCAACGCCTTGACCAAATCTTTGTTCTCCCAATCTTCAGCATCTCCATCGTCGAACTCAACCTTCCAGAATGGTGGGTCCCAATGTGTAATAGTGCCAAAATAGACTTCACCGTCAAAGATTTTGGCTACACGTCGTTTGACCCACACAGTAGGAACTGCCTTCTTTACCATATCTGTATAGGTGTCGATTTTAGGCTTCTTCGCAGCTGGGGCATCTCGACCATGATCACCACCTTTCTTCTTTTTTGGAACCTTAGCACTATCTGAGTCTGCCTTCGGTGTTTTCTTTTCTTTGCCGGCAACACCTGGCTTGGATGATTTAACTTGGTCAGATTTGCTGTTCTTTTTCAAACCGTTGGACTTCTTCCTTTCAGTCTTCTCTCCGTGTATGGTATATAGCTCAAACAATTCTGGCATAGAGTAATATTAGCACGAAGGCTTGGCAAATCATTGTTCAGTTGTTGTTGGCTAGCATCAACAGCAGGTACTCACCAAACAAGGTGTCCTCAAAAATGTCTTCTACATCGCCATCATCATATTTTATACGATACTCTTTCTTTCCATCAACTTCAACAAAACCCTCAACAGTTCCTCTGAAGATGTTATCCCCGCCATCGTCTTCCATGTCAAATACCTTGGCCACACGTTTACCCACGTGCTCATCTGCATTCTTCTTTACAAACTCATCCTTCTTTTGTTGCAACTTGACATGACTGTACAGCACAGCGGTGACACCATAATGAATCAAATGCTTGCATACTTCTACCCCGTATCCCGGCTCCTCTTGGTCATCCACTTCTATAAGACCACCTGAATCAGGGCTCAGCAACAAGTGAAGAACATCGCCATCACCACCAGTACATATCACCCGTTTGTCTGTATTGCGTTTGAATATGGCCGTTTGTGGCTTAGAGCTCTTGAATGCCTTTTGTAGCCAGTTGCTGATTACATTCCGTCCTTTCATTGCCAATTCTTGAAACACATCACCCAGCATGGCATCTTCTGTGTTCGTAGCAAAGGTAGGCAATGGGCCACTTCCACCCTCGCCAATCGCAGCATTGACCCTCTCGTCGACTTTACTAGTCAAGTCTGGTAAAGCGGCTGTAGTTTCAGCCATGCTTTTCAATTTTGTACGTATCCCAGGTCCAATCCCTCCACCAAGGATACGCCCATTGCAATCAGTACCAGCGTAGGTGGTCGCCGTGCCCCCATCAAACACCAAAGCTGGATGACCATGCATATGAGCAGCACCTGCTAGCGTGGCAAGTCTATCTGCCCCCATCGTTGGATATCTCCCTTGATCCTCAGTAAAGAACATATCACCCTGAATCTCACAAAACTTGGACGGGATGGTCTGCAACAACTTCTCAAGCATATCCGCCTGGCCCTTATTCGACGCAACGACATAAACGCTAATTTCGGGCACCGCTCTCAACTTGGATTGTTCAATGGCAGCCTCTTTCGAGGCATCGTTTTCGGGCCCCCAAATATAATCATGAGCATCATCGGGAATGAGACGACTGAGTACATTGATTAAATTGTCGGAGGCCATGTCTTCCGCGCTTATGTGGGGTGTACGCCAGAAAATTTTGGGGTTGAAGTCTTCACTGGCACCATGGTGAGTAGCCCAGTGAAGATGGGTGTTACCGCATGAGATTGTTAGGATAAAGTCTTCCCGGGGAGATGGGTAGTGGAATGGAGGGTTGGGGTCCTTGGCACTCATGATGCAGTTGAGCTTGGATCCTAATCCTGCAGATGGGGATAGGAATTTGTGATAGATTGTGATCAAAGATAAACTCCGATTTTTAAGACGCTCTGAGATCACAATAGAGAGTTCAGATCAATCAGATTTGATGTTAACAGCTACACAGATGAGTAATGACAGCGAAAAGATTTTATAAAAGTCTTCATCTTCACAACAATCTACCCTCCACAGAGTCCTTCAACGGAGAGCGCCACAACTGAATCCAAGATTGTTGCAACGTTGCAAAACTTACCTTGTGATCAGTGCAACGGAACAGGGGGTATGAACCCGCGTCTACGAAAACGACAACAGATTAGGGTGTCATCCAAACCTCGCGAATTTTAACAGTGCACTACGGGTAATAGAAAGTGAATTCATACAATTTTACCTATATGTCTAAACATCATCTTCGCCGCTGCCCTCAACTCACCAGTTCCCAGTTCCACTTTAACTTGGAACTGTGGCCGTGGCCACACATCCAAAGGCGGCGGAGAGAAAGGAGGAGAGCCCAGAAAACAAGAGCCACTCTCACTCGTTGATTAATCGGTCCCTCTTTTACTTCATCATGCATCGATCAAGAAACGTCCTTCTGCGCCACACCTCTCTCATCAGTGCTGGAGGTCGATTCTCCTCTCTCCTTGACATGGGAGGTGCACCACAAGCTGCAGTCAACACTAGAATCAATGTCGGGAAGAACAACAAGATCCGTGCCGTTGCATTGGATTTTCATTTAATAACTCGGTCGATTGAGCAACGTCGAAAGGACGCAGAGTTGAACGGTGCCGCTGCTGGAAAGAAAGAGAATGTCAAGTTGGAAGTGAAAGTCAAGCCCGACATGAGCATGGTGGAAAAGATGGCAAGTTTGCTCAATGTCAAGTTAGGGGACTCTTCTCCAATCGGTCAGAGAAAGAATACACAAGATAATGATTCAGATGAGGATTTGGCATCGGTTCTGCTTGGCAACAAGAATGACAAGGAGCAACCAAAGAAAACACCCACAACAAGTCCACATATGGATATCAGATCAAAATATGCATCTAAACTACGTAACAAAATAGAAGGAGGAGTGGCAGGCATTGACCTTTTGAACTACGAGCGTGGCGAGCTATCAAAGCGTGGAGATGCATCTTCTCTCTTAACTGCCAAAGCGGTAGTAGCAAGTGCTGAAAGTTCAGCTGTCAGCAGTAACCCTTCCTCATCTCGATGGCTGGCATCCACTGGAGTTGGACAGTTGTTGTCCTTTTTGACACAGAGGTCGATGCAGATAATATTGCTTCCAACACCATCAACAACAGCTAAGCCACAAACAGAGTCAGATAAGCAAAGAAATGAAGATGAAATGACCTCGCTAACAAAGCAATTGCCACACGTACAATTCGACCTGTGCATACCCGACGGGAGACGGAGAGGTGACGATCCATCCACGGCAAATGAAGATGCAGCATGCGATATATTAGACTACATGACTTCTGAAATTGATATACCATCACTTCAGTATGCAGTTGTATCGGATCGTGATGACTATTTACGCTCGGCTCGAGAGCGAGGCATGTTTACCATTCGAGTGAGACCAAAGAATACACGGAGAGGTGATGTTACGGCTAGTTATAGTGTTGAGGATGTTGGTGCTGTGGAGGAGATCATTAATGAGATCAATGGAATTTCCTTCAACTCTGCGTTGAAGAGATAGCAAAGGCAATACGCGGCTGGGCGAAATTGATGACACTGTTCGGTTTGAGTTAGTGTTACTTATCAGATCAGTCATGAAATGATTACTTAGTCAATACTTAGCGCTAGAAAGTTTGAACAGCTTCGCTCTCAGCGCCTTAATCTCAGCATCCCTCTTTTCGTAACCAGCCTGGGTCTTTGCCAATACTCCTGCGCAGATTTCCTCAGCCTTATAACGTAACTCTTTCTCCGCACTTAGCTGTGCAACTAACTGCCCTGCACTGTAGGAGGTGTCCTCAGTTTGCAACGTAGATGAAGCTACGGGAAAGTAGTACTCTGGCTTGCGTGAGTGACGATATTCAAGTGGAGTTTTCAATGAAGAGGCAGTATAAGTCATTTCGGATTCTTCACTGATGGTAGGAGAGGACTTTCTGGCAGTGGATAGAATTCTCAAGTCTTTCATTTCTCTTCGCATGATTGACATCTGATTGTGACATTCTCCTATCGAATCTCTAAGAGCGGCATTTTCTTTCTTCAGAGTCCTCATGGAAATGTTGCTCTGCTCGTTCTCTCTCATGAGTGCAGAGATTCTTTCATGTACAAACCGTTCGTCTTCGAACCCGGTCGAGTTAACAGAGCGTATTTCTCTGCTTTCAAAAGAGGTTGAGAGTGAACCATGGCCGCGTTGGTTACTGAGTTGTCGTTTTAGATGATCATTCTCTTGACGTAGACGTTGTAATTCTCCAATGGATTCTTCAGCAATCGACATTACATCACGGAGATGAGCAAGCTCTGATTTCAATGACTTGTTTTCAGACTCTTGTTTGGAGGCAGCTTCATTTGCGTTCCTAAGATCATTTTGCGACTGAACAAGCTTCTCGCTGACACTATGTAGCTTGAGCTCTGATGCTTTTTCGGCGTGTCCGATCTTTTGCTCCAGATTAGCATTAGCCGCTCTGCTAATAGCCAATTCAGATTTCAGTGCATTCAATTCAGCCTGAATGCCAGAGCTGCCTACGTTGCAGCGTAATTCTTCTTCTAATTCTGCTATTCTAGAGCTCTGGGAAGACAGCATATTGTTCAAGGATGCAACTTTCGATGAGTAGCGCGCCTTTACTTCTTCTACACGGGTCTTCATAATCTCGGCTGTCTTGACACCAAAAGATTTGAGCTTCTGCTCTGAAGACTGGATCAAAACTCTCTGTTTTGATAGTTCTGCGTCACGATATGCTATACCGTTCTTTGCCTGATCAAGTTCACATAGAGTTTTGTCTATCTCGGAACTAAGCTCGCTGTTCTTTGACGACAAATCTTGGACGGCTATTTGAAGTTCAGATATTCTGTTTCGCAGGCCAGGCAGTTCTTCATTTTTCTGTTGGGCGGATTCGAATAGTGTCTTCAATTCGGTGCATTCGGAATCTTTATCAGCAATGGTATTGCGCAGTGAATCAATCTCAGTCTGACAGTCTTGGTTTCTTTTCAGAGTACTCTGAAATTCTACCTGCAAGTCTTTGATGCGGTTGATGCATACTTTTCGTAGACCTTCAACAGAGACAACACCAGCAGCAGCGTGGTTTGATGTTGGAAACAGACAATCAATCTCGTGAACAAAAGAAGTAAAGGTTCCCATTTCTTCCGATGATCTTGCTTTCTCCTCTTCGAGCTCAAATTTTGTCTCTTGCGTTGCTCTATGAGCTGCCTCTAACTTGGACTCTGAATCGATCAGATCACCCTTAAGTTGTTCCGCAAGAGCAAAATTCTGCTTGATACTATCTCCCAAGGCTACCAGCTGGAGAGAAGAAGCAAGATTTGTTGTATCGATTGGTTCTGAATTGTCTCCACGAACGATATGATCTACTCTTTGAATGAACGATTCAGATGCAGCAATTGATTCACTCATTGATTGAATCCTATTCTTGAGGGAGGCAAGTTCCTCTCCATTGAGTTCAGTTTGAGTGCCAGAGTCGACTGATGAGATAACGTCTAAGCTTGGCACAGCAACTTTCTCTTCAATGTGTCCACTCTCTTCCGATTCTTTTGCTGAGGTATTAGTTAGGGTAGATTCAAGTGCGCCATCTCTTGTAATTCCGCCCTTAAAACTGGTAACTTCGCTCCCACGTTCAATTGTGCGGTTAGACAATTTTCCGGCAGCAGGACTAATTTCCTCCGATTGCATCAGAGTATTAATCTCTCTCTCGAAGTTGGCCATCATATCATTCAAATCCATAGGGTCGGACTTGTTGCTCAGATCATCATCGTCCTTTTTGAAGAAGGCACAATTCTCGTTGCATTCACGATTGGGAATCTGCTCCAGATTGTCAGGAGCATTGTGAGATGCATGCAACGATCCATATATTTGGGAAGCATGAGAACGACATGAAAGCAGAGGCTCCGAGTCCATGCTGTCGTTTGATAGAAGCATATTGAGAGGCAGAAGCTTAGAAGAACCCGATTGGACAAATATATCTTGCTTGCTGGTGAGAATGTCTTCCTCTTTCTCCTCCGGGATTGCTGAAGAGCAGCGTGAAAAGTCACCATCTATCATAGCTTGTTCCATTTGTGACTGAAGAGCTTGGATCATACGGTTCTCGCTCTCAGTCGATACCACATCGGATTCGGAGTCCATTCCAAGAGACCCATTGGTTATTGGTGGAAGGTCAAATGCATCATCAGTACTTAAACCATTGTCATCCTCTTTAGGGGCCGCAAACAATGGGGTGTCGTTGCCCGCCATCACTTCTTCCAACTGGGACTGAAGAGCCTTTATCTGTTCATCACTATTAACAGACTCCTTATCGTGCAAAAACGACTCGCCAACTTCCACGTTATTTGTCAAGGAAGCTTCATACATACTTGTTGTATTTGACTCTGGCTGATTGCAAAATTCCGTTCCCCTCTCTGAAATAACTGTGTCCCGACATGATTCATCATCACAAACTACAAAGCTAGGAATGTTTTGATTTGGACCAGCAGGTGAATATCCGTTGCTACCAAGCCTGCTCAATCTTTGAGTTCCAAAATGATCACCTCGATTCGCGTTAGCAGTTTGCATCATCGGGCTTGGCCTTGCCATTTCATTACTCCACGAGTTTAGTTCTGGAGAGAAGAGCTCCTTAGCGGACAAATCATTGGAGGACCCATTACCTTCTTTGCTAGGTTTTCTTTCACTCAATGCCTCTATAAGGCTGTTACCATAACTACGTTTGTCAATGTCGTCCTCGTCTGCGGACATGAGAGTGTCCAGTTGGTCGAACACATTATCATACTTTCTTTGGAATTCAGCCTGGAGGTCTTCGGAGGCAATGCTACTAGGGGTATCAATGCCATAATTGATGTCATTATCATCTTCTTTCTTGGACTTTTTGACAAGAGATGCAGTAGATAGAAGTTTGGCAAGTCTTTGCCGTGGATCAGACACAATACTTTTCAATATAGTGCCATCAGTATGTACTTTAGAGGCAGATTGTGAGCCTGCAGTTGATGGACGAGACTTAATTGATGGTGTGCGTTGAGTCAAGGAATGGAAGGAACGGAATGAATGGTCCTGATCAAAATGCTCATCATCTGGCAACACTGAAGCCAAAGCAGAATGCTTGAATGAGTCACGATCATAAGTCTTTTTGTCTCCGGTGAGTTTGTCACGGAAGGGATCACTGGCTGTGTTGCCCTGCCTTGTCAGTAATCTTGTTGTATAGTCCATAGTAAACAGAGTTTGACTGTAGTCCTTAGCAGAAGGGCTAACGGCTCCCATAACTACGGCACGAGGCTTTTCTTCACCATCTTTTGAGTACAAGCATCGTTGAAGTAACTGTGTTAACGTGCATTCTCTAAACGAAACCGTTGGACTGACATTGTTGGTTGTCAAGGTATCATTCATATCTTGTGCAACCACAAGTGCACGAAATACTCCACGGAGAGATGAGAGAGATTTGCGTATGCTGTTCATTCTTCTATCGTGCTTCTGTTTCCATAGTCTAGCATCAGATTTGGATGAAGGTATGCACAGTCTATCAGCACTGGCACAATCAACAAGTTGAATAGTGCCACCTCCCTCTATGGCAATAGTAGCTATAAAATGCCCATGCCCTCCCTCCTTAGCCCAAATCTTCTTCAATCTTTCATTGTTAAATGCATCAAGTATCTCGAGTTTTGCCTCCCTATCATCCGTGATTGGGATTTTATGCAGATTCTCCAAAACTGCACCCCTTTGATCAACGTGACGTAGTTTCAAGGGATGTCCATCATGTTCATTCAATTCATGATATGCAAAACCAAACACATCCCTAAAGATATCTTCGTCCACCACTTCTACAACAGACAAGAAGCACGGAGATTGCTGCTGATGATTGTACTTTCCAATAACATCTAAAATCTGCCCCAGCAGTCCATGCCTACTCTCTGATCTCTCACTGGTCACTTCATATTGCTCAGATGATACACACCTGGAAACCTCATGACCAAACATCATACTACTCTTTCCACACATTCTTCCCCCCACTACACATATTGTTGAGTTCTTTCCTGCCAATAAATCACGAGCTGCTGCTCTTGCCAGTGCTGTCATGGTATCAAGGGATTGCTGTGCTTCCTGAACGGTGTTGGGCCATAGTATTTCATCAAATCGGTATTTGCGTGCCCAATCTTCAGATGATACATTTGACTATACAATGGCACAAAACAAATACGTCGTATCCTTTCAGATGCAAGTTCTCATAACTCAATCAAGATAGCACATGAAATGGATACTCACAACTTCAGCAACCAAACGTGCAGTCTCAACAGTAACCTTTCCAACAATCCTCTTCCTCTCACCCTTACTCCCTTTACTATTGTTGTCAATATCACTATTCTCAAAAGCATGAGGGTTCACTAAAACAACCTCGCCTTTATCACCATCTTTCAATGGAAATAGTATAGGTCCATATCCCTCTTCGTCGGGACAGTCTTCTGGATCATTGTTATATGGATGAGTGCCAATTTTGAGTAGTATAGAGACTGAGCGGCAGTGTTTGAAACCAAATAGGGCATTGTTATCATTTTGCAGAAGCTCATCTCGATGGGAGGCGAGACGGCGGGCCTTGGAGGAGAAGGGGCTGAAGATTACGGGTGTTGGTGTTTGGGTGTTCATTTTTGCATATTTGTACATCAAACATCAACTATCTACTCCGTCCTGAGAGCTGCTGATGCTGATTTCTCTAGCTGTGGCCGAGATGAGTAACTACCGATTTCTATCCCTTCTCTACCGACGCGGATGAAGGATGGGTATGGTATGTGTCATTGTGGTGGTGGTGGTTCTCTACATATTATCCGCAAGCCAACGCAAGCCGCAAAGAAGAGAAAGATGTGGCGCGCCTGATTCTACCTACCCCTTATATTAAATGTACGTAAGTACTGGACAGACGAAAGTTAGAAGTATTTATCTCTGGCGCCACATCCATCACCTCCTCTCTTTCATCCATCTGCCGATATGGATGGCCACCGCACCACGCACAATCTTTCCAACCCATATCTTTGCAAATCGGCCTGAAGCACGACAGTAAGCTTGGGCTAAAGCAACCAGGCGTTACATTCAAAAACAGTCTTCTTCTTCGCAACACTACAAAGCGCAAATCATGTTCGGCGGTGCAGGCAAAAAGAAGAAGGAAGAATCCCTCTCCTCCGTCATGTCCCCGGCCAACCCTCCATCCTCCAAGGGCGCCTCCCTGACAGGTTTCGACCCCGAAGGCCTCGAACGAGCCGCCAAGGCCGCACGCGAACTCGATTCCTCCCGCAACGCATCTGCCGCCATCGAACTCATCAAAACCCAAGAGGCGACGAAGCAGCACGAAGCTGCGGCCAAGCGCGCCGAAATGGAGGCGTATGCGCAGCAGCAGCGACAGCAGAATATTCAGGCGGAGGCAGAGGAGGCGAGGAAGACTCTGGAGGCGCAGACGCAGCATGAGAGGCATAGGAGCGAATACAGGGATGAGTTGGAGAGGAAGAGGCAGGTGGATATGTTGAATGCTCAAAAGTATATGCAGGAGTGAGTATGATGTTGTTTATTAATTTACACTGTTGATTTTACATCTGACCATTGCCCTAACCTCTTCTAACCACACAAACACAGTGAGCAACTGAAGAAACAAGAAGAAATGGTAGAACGCCAAGAAGCCATGCGTCGCAAAACCGCCGAAATAGAAGCAGAGCTCCGCACGAAAACAGAATTGGCCAAGGCCCGTGCCGAAGCTGAGGGTCGTATTCGTCAAGAACGTGAAAATCACGATCTAATCATGGATAAGGTTCGATTGGAGGCCGTAGAAAAGCGTGATACGGTGTTGAAGGCTGTTGCCGATGGAGGACGTATGCTCGGTGAAGGATTGAGTAGCTATTTGACCGATGGAGAAAAGTTGAGAAATACGGCATTCATGATCAGTTTGGCTGCGGTGGGTATCTACTCGGCCAAGACTGGTGCGGGGATCGCTGGACGGTTTGTGGAGGCGAGGTTGGGAAAGCCAAGTCTTGTGAGGGAGACTTCGCGTATTGCATTTTCGCAATTGTTTAAGCAGCCCATAACTTCGCTTCAGAGATTGACTGGAATTGGAATGCAATCGCAAGATGCGCTGAAGGGCATTGTGTTGGAGGAGAGCTTGGATTCTCAGCTTCGTAAGATTGCAGTTTCTACTGCTCATACAAAAAAGAATCGAGCTCCATTTAGGCATTTGTTGCTGCATGGTGAGTCATGTAACCTATGTTTTTGTTTTTTGTCTTGAAAGATTCCAAACAACTACTAATCCTAACTTGTTCACTGATTAAGGTCCTCCTGGTACCGGTAAAACCATGTTTGCAAAAGGCCTTGCTCATCACTCTGGATTAGAGTTTGCAATCTTAACTGGAGGAGATATTGCACCACTGGGAAGAGATGCAGTCACTGAAATTCATAAGTTGTTTGAATGGGCTAAAACCAGTCGTAAAGGACTGCTGCTGTTTGTAGATGAAGCAGATGCATTTCTGCAAAGTCGTGAAACATCAAGAATATCTGAACATCAGCGCAATGCCTTGAATGCATTTTTGTACCGTACCGGAACAGAAAGTGATCAATTCATGATGGTGTATGCCAGTAACCAACCTTCTCAGTTTGATGAAGCTGTATTGGATCGTATTGATGAAATGGTGGAGTTTGATCTTCCTGGAGAACATGAACGTCGTAAGATGATTGCAATGTATATTGAAAAGTATCTCTTGAATCCACCTGGCAGATGGGCTAAGAAAGTTACAACCGTTGATATTGGCGATGAAGAAATTGAGCGTGTTGTGAAGGAGACAGAGGGATTTTCTGGACGTGCAATCTCTAAACTTGCAATTGCATGGCAGGCTGCTGCTTATGGTACCGATGGTGCTATTCTTGACAAGGATTCATTTTTCAAGACTGTGCAGGATCATAAGAAGAGCATGATTCAAAAAGATGAGTGGATGAAGCATGCGATTGAGAGGGCCCAAATGCTGACTACTGACCGCTAGGGTGTGCATAGAGGTAGACCAATCATATCTTAATAATATGTGGTAATGGCAGCCAATGCATTGTAGGTGCAATAATTGTTAGCCCAGATGTGCATCTAGTGTAAAATCACTTTGATATGAATCTATCAAGTAGCCATTGGCATACCTCCAGCCCCATCAAAAAAAGAAAGGATGCTTCAACGCGTCTTCTGCAGTTATACGCCTAGCAGGGTCATACTGCAACATCTTACTCAAAAGATCAACACCATTGGCATCCAACGCTGGTACTAATCCTGCAAAACCATTTGGTGGTGGAGGATACATCGGCAAGTTTGTTGGGTGGTATTCTGGCAAGTCAACGATTCCGGGGTAGTCTGCTTGGGTTGGGGTTCCTAGGAGGCGAAAAATACGATCCAGTTGATCTCCCTCTGATGTTCCAGCAACCAATGGTCTTCATTGTTGAATGTGGTTTTTGAGACATTGGTTAGCAACCAAACGTAAATCTCAAATGAAGGTCAATGAATCACGATGCGTGTTTACCTTCCATTTACCATCTCAGCAAATATGCAACCAACACTCCAAATGTCAACAGGAGTGCTATATCTACGTGACCCCATCAAAACATCAGGCGCTCGATACCAGAGCGTGACTACCTCGTGGGTGTAAGACCTCACGGGAATTCCTGCAGTTAAGTATTGTAATCAGTGAGCACTTTCATTGAGCTATGTAAAGCACAACCCTAGACTGAATAACCTACCAAAGGCTCTAGCCAAACCAAAATCTGCCAGTTTAAGTTGCCCCTATTTGCATGAAAATTTGTGACACCAAACCAAAAACATAAGATGCAAATCAATATATATCAATATGCTTGTTCACAAACTGATAAGTCAAAACCAATCTCTCCCCAAACTCACCTCCCTATTAATCAACAAATTAGGCGGCTTCAAATCCCTATGCAAGACCCTATGATGATGACAATACGCCACACCCGTCAACAATTGATACAGAAAACTTTTCAATATAGGCAAATCCAACCCTGTATCGCATACATCCAAATACTTTTTCAAGTCCTGGTCGAGGAATTCGAATACTAGAGTTAGTTTTCGTTCGGTGTGGACAACGTCGTAGAGACGTACTATGTTGGGGTGTTGGAGTTCTTTGAGTCTGTGGTGATGATGTGTTAGATCCAGGTTAGTGAGATATTATAATTACGACAACACGTGAACATATAAACAGACTCACAGACTAATCTCCCGAATAGCCGTGCTAGGAATCCCCTCATCCTCTGCTTCCAACCGTATCTTTTTCAATGCAACAATTTCCCCCGACACACGGTCTTTGGCCTTGTAGACCACGCCGTAGGTCCCCTCTCCGATCTTTTCCATTTTTTGGTATCGCTCCATATCGTTGGTTTTGATGTGCTGTCGTCACGTGTGGTTATTTTCTCTGGAAAGATGAAGATACGTTGGGTGTAGTTCTCTCAGTCGCTGCCACGAGGAGCTGAGAGCTGGATAGCGGCGGGAACAGCGAGAGGAATAAAAAAATGAGAGAGCTGAACTCACGTTACCTGTCACGATTACACATACGTGTGAAAGCAAACATATATTGGTATCGTCTCGACAGGTATTGCACCATCTCTCTTCTACACTCACCGTCTCCCCTTCCTCCTCCTCCTCCTCCTCCTCCTCCTCCCTCTATCATGTCCTCCTCCCGCTGGAACCTAGACGACAACTTCTGGAACGAAGAATCCGCCACCGACAACCCCAACGGGCCCACGCAGCCGCCTCAACACCAAGGCGCATCCTCCTCCTCCAATAAAGCCCCCCTCTGCCCCAACTGCGGCTCCCACTCCATCGAATCCCTCGGCCCCTCCGGCTCGGCCGTCTGCACCGACTGCGGAATCATCGTCGAAGAAAACACCCTAGTCTCCTCCGTAGAATTCGTCGAGGGCGCCGGAGGCTCCTCCTCCATGGTCGGACAATTCGTCGGCAATTCCTCCCGCGGCCTCAATCGCGGCGGTCAATACGGTTTCAGTCGCCAATCTCGTGAAAATACGCTGGCGTCCGGTAAACGCCGCATTCAGGACGTGGCCTCGACATTACGCCTGGGACAACACTTTGTCGATGCGGCCCACAGGCTATTCACGGTTGCGGTGGAGAAGAATTTCGTTCAGGGGAGGAGAAGGGCGCATGTCGTCGCGGCGTGTTTGTATACCGCGTGTCGACAGGAGAAGAGTCAGCATA
Organism: Cyclotella atomus; assembly: GCA_036939935.1. NCBI lineage: Eukaryota > Bacillariophyta > Thalassiosirophyceae > Thalassiosirales > Thalassiosiraceae > Cyclotella > Cyclotella atomus. The sequence goes on along the minus strand of JALLPI010000119.1, from coordinate 3,247 downwards.
TGCTAATTGATTTTTCGGATGCGTTGCAGATCAATGTGTATACGCTTGGGACTTGCTTTCTCAAATTTCGAAGGTTGTTGGGGTTGAAGCTGGAGATTATTGATCCCGCGTTGTATATATATCGATTTGCGGCTCATTTGGATTTGGATGCCAAGGCGAATGAGGTGGCCATGACTGCGTTGCGTTTAGTGGCGAGGATGAAACGTGATTGGATTGTGGCTGGGCGGAGACCTGCCGGTATTTGTGCTGCGGCTTTGTTGATTGCATCGCGTGCTCATGGGTTTGATAGGCAGAACCATGACGTGACCAAGATTCTCAAGGTTTGTGGTTTGACTGTTATGACGAGGGTGAGAGAGTTTGAGGCCACGCCTGCAGCGCAAATGACTTTGGAGGAGTTTGGCAACACAGACAACAATGGTGATGAGCACGACGGCAAAGAAGTAGACCCGCCTGCATTCTCCAAGAATAGGATTCGTGAGGCACGAGCCAAGGCCATTGTTGACAAGAATTATGAGTTGTTAGAAAGTGGAGCTTTGGACAACCAAAATCTCAGAGGCAAATGGGCAACTAGATGGAGAAAGCCGAACAAACAGTCCGAGTTGCAGTCTCAGTATGCTGAAATGTATGAAGAATTGGAATCTGAAATCGTGGCAGAGGATGTGAATGGTGATGTTAACAACTTTGCAATTGCTTCGCAAGGAGGGCCTGCTGTATCATTTACACGTGCGGCTACATCTGTTGAACATCACAGACCTGAAGGGATCTCGACTCTGCATTCTCAGATTGCTTATCCACTGGGTGTAAATCACAAACCAGTAATTCTACCAAATCAGGCCTCGTTAGAAGAGTTGGAAGCACCCACACAAAAGGCAATAGATCAGTTGAACTTCGAGGAATGGAAGGCGGGCGTACCAGAAGATACCGATGCTGAAGTTGACTTTCTCTTTCGGACAGATGACGAAGTGAGAGAACGAGAAGCTGTCTTCAATGCCCAAAATAAAGAATACATTGAAACTCAGCAGCAGAAAGAAAATGATAGGCTGATGGCTGAAGTTGCCTCTCGCGCCAAGGTGGAAGATGATATTGCCCAAGAGGAGGGTAGACGACGATACCTCAAGAGCAGTCGATCTCGGAAGCGAAAGGATGGGTATGACCCAAATGAGTTGACTACTGAGGAGGCGTTGTTGGAGGTGGTTCGAAAAAGGAAAGTCTCAAAAAAGATTAATTACGATGCCATGAGTGCGTTGTTTGATGATTCTGGTGACTTTAGTACTGAGTTATTGAGTGATCGTACTGGCAAGAAGGAAGAGTTCGCTACTGCTGAGGCATAAGAGTAAGCTCGGCTTCTGCAGTATATTGTATGACTATTCAGTATTACTTATTATTAGCATCAAATTCTTTTCTTTTGCACATATTCATATCAAGTGTTTGAGAATTCCTTTGCTTAACGATAGAATTCTAAACTAGTTATGTCAGAATTCATGGCAATTGTAACCTTTTAGCAAATCATCTTATTATTAGCTTATTTTAGCGATACAACAATATCATAGCTATACCTACAGTAGCTAAGCCTAAGCGTCATCTGAACTTTGGAATCTGGCAAGGAAGGTCTGAATAAAGTCTTCAGCTTCGCCTTCTAGATCATCAAGGAGATCACTTGCTAACTCACTTGCTGTTTCCTTTAGAAGCAGGTCGGGGTGACACTCGAAAGATAGTCGGCTTTGTCTCCTAACTTTGCTTGTCTCGGCTTCTGGTACTGGCTGCTTGTCCAACACCGCGGCAATCCTGATCGATGGGATAGAATAGTACAAGAAGGGGTCTTCTTTCTTGAGTGCTGCCAGGTCTTGGGATGAAAGGTTTTTCGGGCACACTTCACGTTTCAGGCAGGTCTGTTTGAATGTTGGGACACGAAATGTAACTTCTTCTTCGAAACCATCGTCGAGGTCGTCTTCTTCGGGAGCTGCCGCTGGTCTTGAGTCATGTATTTGGGAGAGATATGAGTAAAACCCATCCCCTGATTCGTCGTCGTCCTCGAGGTCAACGTCTTGGGGTTTCAAACCAAACTCCTCCTCCATCAACTTGTCAGCGTGATACTCAAATGATAGCCTACTCTTCCTTGTTACAACCGCTGTGCCAACTGACTGTATGAGATTAGCTAGGATGATATGCGCATCCACATCCTTGTTCAGCAAAGCAGCATTTCTCAATGATGGAATGGAGTAGTAAAGGAAAGGGTCTGACGATTTGAGCTCTATCAATGCTTCAGGTGACAAGTTGTTGACGCGCATTGGTTGGCTCGGGTTGGAGGACGTCTTCGTTGTTGGGAAGGAGAATGACATATTCTACGTGTGTTGTCTGATAATGAGATTGTTGGAGCGACGCAACTGCTTCTATTGATTTGTCTGGAACGCTTGATGAGACGAAACGAACTGCAAGCGGCAGCCAAGAGCAGCAAGCAGCAGCAACACACTTCCTATCGAGGGATGGATGATGGATGAAGATGAAGATGAAATAATGATTGATTAGGCGGGCCTCTCTCCATCCCCTGCCCAGTTCTCGTTTGTTGTCGTGGGTGTCGTGGGAGAGAACAAAAGTGTCACTTTATCACGAGTCATCAACGTCAAACACTGCATGCGACAAACTTACTAATCTTTCTACAACCCGCCCCCTTCAAGGCTTTCATTGAACTTCAATATGATCTCTCTCTATCTGACTCACCATTTTACAAACGAACCATTCTTTACTTCACCCTTGAACTTCATTTCTGCTTTCCCGACCCAGTGAACGCATCCTCGATGATTTCAGCCATCGGTCTGTTGCGGCTATTCTGTAGTTTTCACTGAGACTATAGATTAGCGGTCCGTTACAGTAGAAAATGGTTTTTCTGTAGGTTAACTTAAACCCCATACAGCTATTCTACAGGATTGCGTCAAACTTCAGAATGTGCCACGTTAATCTATTAATTAGACATAAACCTGTAGTTTAACGTATGGTTTGGCATCAGTTACACTACGTAATTTCCCTAACGGACGGCCAATATTGTTGTTAGTCCCCCATACAGCTATTCTACAGGATTGCGTCAAACTTCAGAATGTGCCACGTTAATCTATTAATTAGACATAAACCTGTAGTTTAACGTATGGTTTGGGTCAAGGAATAAACTCGCATGGCTTGTTATTAACCTCTACCTTGCAAGGTCCTATTAAATCAATTGCAACTTCTTCCCAAGGTGCAATGCGTATTTCAC
>JALLPI010000118.1:0-33206 GCA_036939935.1 Cyclotella atomus | reverse complement strand
ATAATTTTTTAACTGATGGATCATGTCGATCCTTTGTTCTGTCTATATTTTATCGTCTATCCGCTTCCATTCCTCTTGCCCTACACCGAACTGGCCTCACTGCATAGAGCGACATACACACACCAACTCCTCGTTTCCCTGTCTCCTCGCGCCTGTTGCATCGCTCTGAGTGCAGCTTATTGCATTATGGCGCGTCAAGTATTCATTACTACCGCGGCGGTGTACATCCTTGCGATGTCCCTGGTGCCATGCCAATGTTTCGCTCCATCGAACTCGTACCAACCTGCTACGCTTTACATGAGCACTGAAATGGAGCAAGAATATGCAGAACAAGAAGCTCTCATTGTTGACCGTGGAGTATTTGAACAAACTCTCATCACAAATATATCACCGCTGGAGGCACCCAAAATCAAAGGAGGGAAAGCGGGTGGTTTTGGAAAGGCCTCTGGCAACAGTAAAGCAGAGGGTAAAGAATATGCAAAGATACTCAAGAAAGATGGTGTGGTACGAATCGACAATGTATTGTCTCCCGCAACTGCTGATGGAGTGCGTGATTATCTATATGCACTTCGAGAACAGTCTGAAAAAGAAGTGGAAGAAGGTAAAATCCAACCAATCCAACGTTTTGCAACGGTCTTACTCAAGAAGAATCGGTGTGATTTGACTATTCCGTTGGGAGACGAGATCATAACAACTGCATTAGACGAATCTCTTCGTTTGAGTCCAATAGGGGCCACAATATCCAACATTTTTGGCAATGAAGCAATACTGCATGAATTCTCCTGTCTCATGTCTGATTCGGGGAGTCAGCGCCAAGTGATTCATCCTGATACACCGTACGTCGAAGGCAAGGATGCTGTCCTGTACACTTGCTTTATTGCTTTGCAAGATGTAACATTAGATATGGGCCCAACCGTCTGGCTACCAGGAACGAACAACAAACAATCTCACATAGAGTTTAGAGATGAGATATCATGGGATGGAGAATCGAAAAAGGATGCATTGATACGAAATACTCCAGCAAAGCTTGGTCTACTCAAGAAAGGAAGCTGTGCCATATTCGATTCTCGAACTCTGCACTGTGGAACTGCCAATATATCTGGCGGGTCACGAGCTTTATTTTACTTTTCTTTTAAGAATGCAGAGATAGGGTATACCGGTAATCCGGCTAGTATCCGAAAAGAACTGGGTGAAGAGAATGTGAGTCTTGGAAATTTGGTGAAAGATTTGAAGGGATTTGGAATGGGCAAGGGCACTCCTTTGATTGTTAGGCTGGCAAGTTTATGAGTGTTCAGGATTTCGTCCCATATACCTTTAATGCTGAAAGTATTTATACTTTATTAATTAGCAAAATCATTCAGAATATAACGGTAAGATTCCTGAAATCAAAGATCACAGAGACCAGAGATGAGTCATCCATCGAGCTCCGTGAACACACCATTGCGCCGCTCGTTCCTTGTCATTTTAGTAATGCTCTGCTGCATCCGTACCACTCGATCGTCACACCCTTTCCGTCAAGCTACAGCCTTTATAAACTCTAACATGTCCAACGCAACTCACACTGATAAGAAAGCCAAACTGTCGACGTATCCGATGGAGCTCACTTCTCGGCCAGCCCTATGCAATTTGGTCCCACCGGGAGTATGCCAATTCACACCTACCTTCACATCGGTGCCGCTACTTGATCGTGTTCCAGCTGGAGAGGGAGGCACGTCGTACATTTTGAGGTTTGGTTTGCCAGATGGAGAGAAGAGTATGGGTTTGACTACATGTGCTTGCGTTTTGGCTTGTGCCGAGTTAGAGCATCGAGAGAAGGGAGAAAAGGTTCCTGTGATTCGACCTTACACTGTGAGACTCATGTTTCTGTTTCTTATTGCATGTTGCTTCCTGAAACATCTTGAATGTCTAATCAATTTGATGTCGACTTATAACAGCCCATTAGTACAAATAATCAAGTTGGTTCGTTTGATCTCCTTGTAAAGGTGAGTTCTACAAATCAACAAAAAGATTTGCATTACTTAATGCAATTCAATTTGAAGCCAAACATAATCCAACAAAACACGCATCATTGTTTCTCAGGATTACAAAGAGAATGGCTACCTTTCGAAGTACATGTGTGAGGATCTACCAATCGGCGGTGAAATTCAATTCAAGCATATTGATTTCAATGTGAAGATTCCTGCTCCTTTTAAGCATAAAAAGATCGGTATGATTGCCGGTGCGTTTGATGTTGCAACATTCTCAGGTTCGAATTATCTTCTTGAATTGATTGCAACTAATATTGTTCAACCCAAACTTCTCAGGCGGTACTGGGATTACACCGATGATTCAGGCCCTTCACGCCATCTTGGGATCTGGTCCAGAAGACCAAAAATCTTCAACTGAAGAGGTGACGCTCCTTTACGGTTCACGCAACAAATCTGACATCTTGGGAGGTGACATGCTTNTCTTCAACTGAAGAGGTGACGCTCCTTTACGGTTCACGCAACAAATCTGACATCTTGGGAGGTGACATGCTTTCAACCTGGGCTTCTGAACACTCCAACTTCAACTACCTTGATGTTCTATCTCATGAACCAGAGAATTCAACGTATGAAGGACTGCTTGGGTTCATTGACAAAGAAAAGATTGAACAGTATTTGCCGAAGCCTAATGAGGAAGATGTCATCATCTTTGTCTGCGGGCCTCCGATCATGTATGAATTGCTGTGTGGACCCAGGAATGAAACAGAGGTTAAGGGTGTGCTTGGAGAGTTGGGATACTCGGCTGAACAAGTATTCAAATTCTAGAATTGATTTGGATTCTAATGGCATACTTGATATCTTGTTGATATAACTTGATAGACGCACGAAGTATTGCCCTCAGTGGGCGTTGGTACTTGGTACAGAAGTATCGTTGTTTTACCAGTAATTGCAGTAGATCAATCTCAATTGATCATTGCACCACCCTGCCCCAAGCTCACGTGTGGTTTTGGGTTAACTAGTGCTCATTTGGCTGGCACAAGCCATGCGCCCTGAATTCCACGAGATACCCGTCTAACAACCCCGTTCTTTTCACTTTCCCTGCTTTTGGGGCTTCTCCAACGGCTTCTTCACTCTTCGCCATGCTGCTAATAAACCGACGCGTAGGCTCGTTGCTAGTCAGTCTTCTCTGCCTCACCCTCTCGATAGCAACCGAATACTGGGATGATGCAAATTCTGAGCAGTGGTCAAGCTGTCTCTGCCCAAAAGAGAGAGCGAATGATACCCCGTCGGCTCGGATTGCCTACGTGATCTCGGTGCACAACAAACGAACTATTGCAGATGCTGCGTACTTGGTCAAGGCTCTTATCGAGACCAGTTATAGAGGGGACGTGGCTGCTATTTTAGTCCATGTTGACAAACGTGTTGGTATCAAGGCCGATGGAGAAGAGAGTTTGTATGTAAATTCGCCCCTAAAAATGTATGTGGATGCTTGCCTTGCATCTGACTGTACGTCCAACAATAATGACAGCAGCGAGGGCATAGTTCTTGAAGTTCATTCACACTTTGCACCGGAATGGAGTAAGTGGAGTATGAATGATCCAACCTTGTGGGCTATGGATTACTTGTTGCACCATTCCAAGTTTCATAACCCTCAATCAAAGTGGGATGTATTTATCAACCTGAGTGGCGATGCTTTGCCAGTGGTTACTTCCCATCGCATCTCTGAGTTATTTGCCGATAAAGCTCCATTGGGAGGAACTAATTTCGTCACATCAAGTTCGTGTGTTACTGGGCTGCACCCGACATCAATTTTCCACTTTCCAGAGCACTGGATGAAACGAGCTCACTACTTTCAGCATGACATACCCAAAACATTGACATATCAAGAAGATGGACAATGGAGAAAAGATTCAGAAGTAACAATACACTTTGGTTCGCAGTGGATGGCATTGCAACATGAATTTGTTGAGTACGTCATCAGAAGTATGGAGCATCCCAATGGACTTGGAAATGTATTAATGGATACTTTGATAGAGACTGAAGTGTTGATGACAGACGAAACTTTCTTTGCAACTCTGCTGATGAACTCAAATTTCAACACAACGCTTCCCAAACTGAATGATGACAGAGCTTTAGAAGCAATGCCATCTATGATGCATCTGAGGTATGAACGAATGGATGAGAACAATCCCAATCCTTGGGGCAAGTATACCTCAAATGATCCGTTATACGACATCCCACCAAAATTTGGCAACGCAACCAATGGAGAAGGAGCAGCTAAACCATGGGGTCCATATTTTCTTGGAGTTTATGACTTGGGCTCTATTAAAGACAGCGGAGCTCTCTTTGTGCGCAAGGTGAGCAGGACTGTGGATGAGAATTTAGTTCGGATGTTGCCAATAGAAAGGGAGGGAGAAATGAGTGAATGGGATATGTTACCGGATATTAGATGGCCAAAACTGGGTGTAGATATTCATGATCCATTTGCGTGGAGTGCTGCGAGTAGGCACAAGAAAAAGAAGAAGAATGCTGCGAAGCAGGACAATGAAGAAGACGAGTGATGTGTTGATTTCTTAAATTCATCGCCCTCAAGGAAAAAGTGTCTCCATGTGAGAGATTGAGAGCAGCACAAAATATTATTATAGATCACATGAATGTTATTACAACAACTGACCGTTTCTTTCGTCAGATTTATTCAAATAACCATATACTTGGCACCAATTAACCTTGCTTACATCAACCCTGTGAATGTTTATCCCCAAGATCTTCCAAGAATTCAACTGTTGCATCAAATAATGATTGGGCTTCCTCTTTAGTCCTCCCGATAGCCGTAAATCCGATGCGGCCCCTTTGGATGAATTTGAACAAATGAAAAGTTACCCCAACACCGTTGCCCTTGTTCCATCGAATTCTATTAGCGAGTGCATCTGTTTTGCATTCTAAAGCGTCAACAAATCGCTCTTCGTCATAGCCCTTGAGATTGGAATTGAAATGAGTATCGGTTGCAATGTAGGTACGCACTGATCCATCGTTAGTACGAAAAAGGCCATCACTACAAATGCAGCCTCCGCATAGCAATGCCATCATGGAATGCGGGTGAGTGGTCCCACCTTGACGCAAGTTTACTTCAACAGCATTGACATCCCAAGATCCATCTTGATTCTGATAGGCAATGAAATCAACTGAAAAGTGACCAACGACTCCCTGTGTGGCCAAGAATCTTCCAACCGCTAGACCAGCATCCATTATTTTGGCTCTGTACCTGTCACTCGCTGGATTTATGCAACCATTGTACACCTGACCATCCAGCAACTGTTCGTGTGTAGAAATGACAGATACTCTACCATCCTTTGGCTCTATTACCGCTTGTACAGATGGAGATGAAGGAAATTCGCCTATGACGAATGATTCCGCTATAACTCCGAGCCGCTCGATCTGTGTTTTGAACCCGACATGGTGAAGTGTATCGTGCCAAGTCAAGTTTGGGTCCTCGAGCTTCATATTAGGCAATGCTGCCTCTATCAGCGCTGCAATCTCAGATACTGACAATGACAAAGATTGAATACTCCGCAAGTCGATGGAAGCATTTCCTTTGCCGCTGAACCCTTGGTTCAGTTTGATCATCCACTTGCTTGGTTTGACTCCTTTTGCAATTTGCCTGGCTATCCCAATGCTCAGGCCATGCACACTTCGAATATACCGATGGTTTTTCATGTCACCACGATCCGTTCCATATGATAGAAGATCCTCATCAGCTGGAAGTTCGGGCGTGCCACTTGGAAATGCTAGTCCGCATGCTGCAAAACACTCTCTGCTGCCTTGCTTTGTGCCGTAATGCAGTTGATCACCCGATGCCTCCAAGACCCTTACGCCAATTTTCTGTGACAGAGTATCGATCGAATCCGAACCAGTAAAAACGCTCAACCCACACGCTACATTACCACCGTTCACATCTTCACAACCACTGAATGAACTGCCAATTAATCCTTTCAAGAAAGTAATCAAGCGTGGTTGTCTCAATATCTTCTCACTCAAGGGAATACAATGCTTAGTAAAAGGCGTGTTCAAATGGATCATCATTATCCTGGACAGCATGTCATGCATTTCGTTGCCTGATGAATTGTCCGTATGATCACGACACAGGTTGAGATAGTACCCAACCACTTTCTCGTTGACTTGATTGCTGGAAAGATATATTACTCGTACCGAGGGATCGTTGGCGAGTAGTAGATGGTACAACTGCCTCTCTTCATAGAATTCTATGGAATCGCACAGCCTTGAAATTACCAGAGGTATAAGATATAATGGCTTTGAGATTACCAATGACAGCTTGCCACGAGACTCACCTCCGCAGTTCTTTTCTATCCAAATCAATCGATGGGACAACGACGACAATTTTACTAGACTTTTTCACGCGGGCTTGTAACGACCGAAATTGAAAGCCTTCTTTGCGTTCATCGTGTGGATGCAGATGCTGCATTGATGTATCGGGATGCACCTTGATACTGTGGAGGTGAACAAAATCTGATTGAAGGTCTTGGATCTTGATATTCTTCAATTTGTTGCAACTGTTCGCTAAGTCATCCGACTCTGACTGACTAAATGAATGGTCAATTATGCGATTCGGGCTGTGATCGAAATGGATTCCACTTTGGCTATCGAGTGTTACTACATTCACATTGCTCCTGGTGGAGGTTCCAAATTCGTCGAATGACATTATAGTGTTGGAGAACCGGGACGACTCTGACTTGGGCGTCATGTTACTGCTTTTGTGCATGTATCGAAGAGGGTATTGATGCGATGGTTTGATTTATGAGAGAATTGTTGGGCTCAGGAGGTGACATGGTACCAATAGTGCTGCATCAAGCATCAAGAAGATGGAACCGAACCCCAAATTTCACATAACAGGAATAACTTCTTGGGAGTTCTTGGGCCGCAGCGTGCAGTCACTGTGAGGGACGGCGGTCTTCCTGGTACGCAAGGTCCCCAACTGGTTGATTCGGACCACCGGACCTGCATCATTTACCTGGATAGGCTGCAGCAAGCGGTGGGGCCATCTCTTAGTGGAGGTCATCATCCATGCCGGAGCGCAGCCATAAAGTACCGTGTGAAAATTGGCCAATATTATTGGTGTTGTGGGAGCTGTGGCTCAGCTGCTCTCTAGGGCGAGTTGGGCAAAGCAGGTCGTTGGGTGGACCAACTAGGATAGCTTAGGGTGGTTGGCTGCCTGTGCCATGGTGTGAAAGCGAAAGCAAGGTGAAAGTCGGAATCGGAAGTTGGAAGTTGGTTGAGGTTTACATTTAGAGGAAACTTCACAATGAGTATTTCAGAGACGCTTCGCTGCTGCCCAGGAATTCTATGAATCAATATTCATTTGCTATTGTTGAAAGAAGTATCTTAACCTATATTATGAGGTACATTGTGTATTCGTTCAGTTGCCTTTGCATACCACATTTCCATGATTCTTGTGCTGGATTCATTCAAACCACCAGTCAATCCTGTCATTTCATCCGGCTCATCTCTTTCAAGATCGTCATTGATCAGTGCATTAGTTTGTCTAATATTTCTATCTTGTCTGCAAGGCAGGCAGATTGTCTGATACTTTTGATTCTTTCTCCAATATCGTTGGAACAAGACATGATCGAGTTGATCATCACCTGCCATTCCATACTCCCTGTTATACATTTGAAGAATGTGCTCCAATGAATGCAGGGTCTCAACCTGAAGCAAGTTTCTACTCAAGCACACATCACATTCGTTCCCACGAGACTGCTGGATGATTGGCTGAACTAAACGCCGAAGCTTCATTAACAGTCTCGATTTAACGAGCCACTTCCTGGCCATAGTTCGTGTTGACACACTCATGTGAGGAATCTCAAATTCATAGTCACTGCCATCACTGTCGCTGCTAATATCTGCATTTATTGACCCTAATACTCTTGCGAGCTGATTGATCATGTACGGTCTACTCCTCTGAGTGATTCGAGGTGTTAACATGTTCGGAAGTTGCTGGGTCAAATACGCCCGATTGTAAGCCAAGAACTTGTATCTGAATGTCTCTTCTGTGATCTTCATCTCCATTTGATATAAATCATGATCCTTTGAAGTTTGAGCATCATCCAATTGATCTAGATTCGAACCCTTCTCAACCTGCATATCGGCATGCCAGTCGCGCTTTTCGGAACGCACCCTCCAGACTCCAAATAACTGTCCAATCCAAATCATTAAAACTCGCACTGTCATAGAGCAACCTATGACACATCCTAGTATCGGGATCAATGCCGGGTCTCCAAATAAGTTGTACTTCGCCCGTACCATCATTTCTACCCCAATCACAAAATATATTATTGCATTGACGTGTATTGTGCTCATCATGTAGTACTGACTTGAGAAACAGAGCTGATCGATGCTTCGAAGGCTCTCTTCAATGCATTCATCTAATGAATCTTGCATCCCAACCCACCAAGTCTCGCGCTGGTAAAAGCGGACACGACAAAACTCCAGATATTCCAATATTTTCCACCCGTGAAGGAGCTCTAGCGAATTGTGTAAAAGAGCATCCGCAATGAACTGGAATGGTATTATAGAAAGGGCAAACAAGACATAATATTCCATATCTGCCTCTTTGATGCCGTACATTTTAATGATCTCAGCCTCATCTCTAAAAATCATTATTACAACCATGATGAATGGCGTGTAAAGAAGTGATAAGGCGTCGCAGCTGTAGTTTGCCACGGATCCCACAAGCATCTCCACGGTTTCATTGTTTTCTTCTTCAAGCGAAAAATCCACGTCATTGTTATTTTTTTGTGCCTCTAGTTGAGGTTCTGGGAAGATTGCATAACCCAGCTGTTCTACTCTCTTGGCTATCCATGTGATAAAATCCGCTTGCAAAGGCCCGATGTACATCCTTTCCAAGATTAGAAAACCGAACCCAACAATGTATGAGAGCAGAAAGTCCATGAAGTCATTTGCAGACATCGTCACGATCCCCTGAATCATCCCCATTGCTGTCATTACAGGTGCACTGAGTAGCGCCTCTCCCAGCTGGGCATCAACCAGCGACCCAACTATCATGCTCAAGAACTTCATGAAAATGATTGCCTCCCAGATGTACGTTCCAAAGGAGCCCCAGTACGACCACTCTACTATTACTACTAAGAAAAAGCTCATAAGGATGCTGGAATGGATCAGATTGCTTCGTCTCCACGCCACTGTTTTGTCAGTAATATCATCGTTGTAGGTGACAATGCTCACATCATTTGCTTTCGGCGCTTTCTTCGGAACAAACATGCGGCTTGTGTAGTAAAATGACACCAATGCCATGGACAAAAATGCAAGACCAGTACGCCCTTGGCGAGTGGAGTGTAAATTGTCAGGATCAATGTCTGTGTCACTGTAGTTCAAATGTATTGTTGGCAGTAGCAGCCAACGTCTTCCTTCAGGATCTGTATCGGGACCGAAATGCTCATGGCCCTTCAAAATATAATACACCACTGAGGTCACTGCAGCAACGGGGATCAAACCTAGCACTACGCCTACTAAAACAGGAGGAAAAGTACGCGACAAGAACCCCCTAACTCGTAAGGATGGAGGCTCTTCTAGACGTGTAGTGACTCGTATAACGATCCAATACACAAATGCCGCAATTACAGTTCCGATCCCCATCTGAGAGAAAAGGAGTAGGAACAAGTCACGATCGAAGGCGAATTTGATGACCAGCTCCTGATAATTAAGAGCATAGAACTTCACTCGCAGCTCATATCTATCATTATCAGCATCTTTGTCAAATCTGTCATAGAGGACTTTGACCTGCACGATTCTCTTTGTGTGCACGTCCACCTGATGATATGAAATATCTAGTGTCACTTTTCGTGGGAAACAAGCAGTTGTACATCCTCCCTCAACATTGAATGCTGGCGATCGATCAACCTTGGCAGGGATATAATTTTGCAATGCGTCTCTATTTCTGATGAACTTTTGCCCTCCCCCATCACCAGCACCTACAGTTACTCCATCTCTTCCGGTGTATTGATGGTAGCTGATTGGATCTCTAATAATGGAAAACAAAGTGGCACCAGTGTCAGCTTCGAACCATCGCGGGAGGACATCTGGCGCGGGGAGATTTTCTTCAAAACTACAATGTAGCCTTCTTTCACAAAAATCAGCTATCGGATAAAAGTCCAACAAGCTACTTGGACCAACAGGCTTTACGTCATCTTGATGCGGCAAAGACGGGATTTTTCGTCTCCACCAGTCTTCAGGATATTCTGTAGTAATTCCAGGCAACTCGCATTGGCTAGAACTTTCAAGCACGGCCCAGAGCGGAACGTAAGAGTCGAACTCTCGGCAGTTTGAAAAGTATGGAAGGAAAGGGAGAATGACAGACTCGTGATCATACTTGTAATTGCCTCCTGTATCGATAGAAAGTCCGTGCCATGTCTCGAAGTACGAATCAGTATGCTTCTTGACCGTCAACACCGATGGGAATGGGTTGCTCCAGAAGTCTTTGTTTTTCTTAATTGCTGATTCCAAACTGTCTTTGATTGTCGGTGCTTGGTTTTCGTGTGTAGTGTTCATCGATACAAGCATTCTACCCCTCTCAAAGCTCTTCCAGCGTGGCGGTAGATTCAGTGGGGGACTGATTTGATCAAAGATGCTCTCATCATAACGAATGCCGTGTATGTAATGCATCGGCGTTGAAGTCGATTCCCAGCTAATTAGAGGAGACAAGCTCCTCATCGTCTTGACCTCACCAAATGTATGGGCGCGATTGGGTACTTCGAATGTGATAGTCATTGTTCGTCTGAAGAAGTCTGCCAAGGGCAACGCCACTCCATGAATGATTTGCACTTCAACTCTGAACAAGGCGTCATCTAGTGACAGCATAGTGAGATTTACCATCTGATGCTTGTCAATAGCTTCATTCTCGAACCAAAGCGGTAACTCTAAAGGTTGCAAACAAGGGACATTCTCAACTATTTGGATCTTTCGATCCGCACCGCTACATTTTGCCTCGTTGCAACGCGAAGGCACCACGTAAATTGCTAGCTTCCAATGTCGATTATATTCAATATATTTCGGGATGTGCCGCCAATCAAACGACATGATCGCTCGGCTCATGTACTCGGACAAGAACCAACCATTCTCGGACAGACGAGCTCCTTCTTGAGTGAACGATGAACCCTGACACAACAGTGCGTCGTTCTCCAGCAACAGCTCAAAAGATGTCTTCTCACCAGCATCCATTATCGCTGTTGTCTCGTTTCGAACCAAATTGTAGACAGCAAAAGAGGAAATCACTACCGTTTCATCGCCAGAGAATTTCACTCCATTGTTGCTTACATCCACTGATACCTGATGAGTCAAACATGGATTGAAATGGTTGGAACACGAGTCATTTGCTGCCCCAGTGTTAGAACATGGCATGAATAATGAATAGATTCTTTTGCGCATTCCAAATGATGGGATCGCGGGCTCAAACACGCACATCCCGGTCGAAATATCTTTCTCCGAGCACTCGAGCGATAAAAACACATTGTCGTTCCAGTCACGCATACAGATTATTGCAGTTGACTTCGGTAAACTGGTGGTTGAGATCGGTTCATAATCTCCTAGACTATCAAATTCAGGCAATTGACACTCTACCCGATTCTCGGTGACAAACGTGGCTTTCGTGAGTACAGGGTTGCTAGAATTGGACTCCATATCGTCATTTTTGCACGCAGCTGGGAAAATGAGCTCCTTGCCAAGATAAGTCAATTTTGAGCTGCGACACAATCTAAATCTACAGACAAGAGCTGTCGAGTTTCGAAAGTTGCGCCCTACTACGGTAATGGCATCCGTGCTTGAAGCATTGCTTGTAGGTTTAGTTCCAAATGCTGGACATGAACGAAATACTTCTAGCGTTTCGTTCTTCCAAGGCAAGATGTTCGACGTTTGACTATTGAACGGGAGGATTTTTTTCACCACTACCATCTCGCCGACATCATCCTGGTCATCTCCACCACTCAATAGAGGATAGTATGAATTCTCATCAAAAGGGTTGGTGAGGCTTGCCACCGTTTTGTCACAAATAGCAACGTGGGATTTATCGCACGAGTCAATCACTTTTGCACCAACACTTGATAAGGTCTGCCTTGGGCACCTTGTCATGAAGTGCTCCGAAGGTGTTCCTAATGCACAGAAGTGACTCTTCATGCATTTACTTTGTGTACTCAGTTTTGCGGATGTTCCTCTATGGCAAAAGTGACCGCTCGAGCAGTAATTAGAAAACTGATCCGAGATGCTAGTTTCATTTCCACAAAAACACCCTCCCACGCATTGTTGGTCGTATTGCGACGCTCTGTTTGTAACATAGCCACATGCATTTCCCTCCGGACAAACAGCTGACTTTTGCACATCAGCCAGACCTTGATTTCCACACACACGACCCTCCAAACATGGGAGGCACTGGCTAACATCTGTCAAACCTGTCTCATGCGAGTAAGTTCTCTCCGGGCAAAGATTGCATGGTATCGAGTCAGCCTTTGACCTGTATGTACCCGGTCCACAAATGCGAGGAATAAATGTCCCATAGCTTTGACAAGAGAAGCCTGCAGGACAAGGACTGCAAGAAATCGAGCCCGGCCTCGGCGAAAATGTGCCAGGAAGGCAAAGAGTCGGAACGATAGATCCTCCACTAGCTGCATACGTCCCAGGCGGCACCTGTATTGGATATCTTGATGACGTTGGACAAAAATGACCCTGAAAGCAGGGACCATTTCCCAAAGGAACCGATGCATTGCCAGAACAAAAGAACCCTTCAGCACATGGCTCAGGAAAGGAAATGTCAAAGCTCGGGAGCCCCATCTCAAGCGACAAATCTTTACGAGCAACACCATGCAGACAAAATAAGCCAGGAGGGCACGGCAACGGAGGCTTTCCAGTCAGACTTTGGGGATCATCAGTGCTAGTTCCTTCTTCACAGTAGTATCCTGAAGGGCAAGATTTTTCTGGTATTGATATGCCTGGATGATCACATACATATCCCGCCATGCACAAGTCTGGCGCACTCCGTCCCCAGCCGTCGCATTGGTAGCCAGCCTCACACAAATCACATGAGCTCTTTCCTATACTTCCACTAAACGATCCGGGCAAGCAAGGCAACGGGGATGTATTACCAGTGCCAGGGCAGAAATGACCAACGTCACAGGGTGTGGCCAGGTCTTGAGTAGCACAGTAATATCCCGTTGGACAAGCTCCCGTGCCTTCAGGAGAAATCGAACCTCGTGGACAAAAATAGCCCTGGTGGCATGGTTGAGGGGTTAAAAAGTCTTCTTTGTGCTCACTCGATGAGACTCCTACTCTGCAATAATGTCCTAAAGCACAAGGGAATGGCTGCTGAGCTTTAACATCGGCATGCTTCGGCGGATGAAAAATACGTCGAGATCCTGTTGCAGGATTCTGTCGAGAAATGTAATCCCAGATTCCAACATTTACTGTTGCCGCTGTGACAATACCCGTGATTTCATTAAGATTCCATTCAGTAGTTACCAAATCTACAATGGGTGATGCCATTTTTGTTCCCTCGAGACAGTAATGCCCAGCGACACACGGCGAAGAAGGAGCCGAGAGACCGAGCCCGGAGCAGATGAATCCCGCGGGGCAGATCATTGGCTTTACCATACCAAAGATGGGGCAAATAAAGCCAACCGGGCATAATAGACAGTGATTCTGGCCACTTTGCGGTTGGAAAGTTCCCGGCTCGCACAAGGTCAAGTTGTGAGACGATCCATTAGAGATAAAAGTGCCATTGGTAGCCGGGGAAATGCCTTTTGGTTCAAGCACAAACGAGTCATGCCCGGAGGCCAAAGCTCTGTCGGACAAATCGACTGCAAGGTCCTCGGTGAGTGAAACCAGTGCAGCAGACCCGATGGTATCAAAGTTGGATCCCTTCATAAACGTCAACATTCCACTCTTGCTTGAATTCCACATCGGAACGATACTATGGATCGACGACTCTGGAAGGTAATTAAACTTTGGCTGCCCTTCAAGTGAGAAATCCAGAGAGAGGTAGGAAAATTGATCGACTACATCAAAGACTACTTCTCCTGGCGGATGGGAAGGAATAGGACATGTCAAGGTAGTCGAGTCGAGAACATTTATTCTCGTTGACACATCTCCGAAGACACAAAAAAGCTGAATCATTTTCCTAAATCCAGCTCCCCTCACTGTCATCTGATCTACTGGTAAAGTGGTACCGGAAAATAAGGGCTCGTAAGATGTTATCGTAGGCGGGTCGATGTAGTCAAAATGCCTCCACGTCGATGGTTTGGCGTCTCCGTCCACAAATACGCTGATTGGAACTTTGCCCAGCGCTTCATCAAACGCAGGCGGGTAGGAGCATGTCACCTTTTCGTTAGAGATGAACCTGGCAGTTACTGGTGCATCACCAAACAGGCATCTTAGATTCGGCGAATCCTTGAAGTTTTGTCCCGCGATTAGCACCGATGATGTTGTATTCGTAAACTTATATCCATAGCTGGGTGAAAGATCCAGCACTTCGGCCTCCACTTCATATTGGAACCAAGACGAGCTGTTCGCAAAATTCTGTCCGCCGTCAATGCTCACGCTAAGCTCAACTGTATCAGGTTTCGGTGCTTTTGGAGACAGGCATTTGATGTGGTTTTGGCTGACTATTTCTCCACCAACAACCCCAAAAGATCCAAATCTACACGCGGCCTTTACATCAGACGTCGGGAAGGAGCCATACAAGTTGATCACAGTGCCCCCACGAACGGAGCCAAAAATTGGAACGACTTGCGTAATGGAAAAGTCGTGCAGAAATGTGAAATCAAACCCAGTATTCAATGCATCCGCAGACCCGCCATTTGAGACTTTCAGTGATACAGTTCCTGGCATTTGCCTGGGAGTCATACAACGAATCTCAGATGACGACACGAACTGAACCTGTTGAGCAGAACCATCCCCAAACATGCAGCTAAGATTTCTTCGATTCAAGAAGTCTTTTCCACGAACCACTATCCAGCTGCCCCCTACAGACGCTGCATATGCTGGTTCGATTGCAGTAAGTGTTGGCTCGATAATATCATTCAATTCCGCGACAATTGGCACTTCGTATCTCACATCCAACCCCGTAGGCACTAGACCATTTTCCAATTCAAACGAGACGGATACATCAAACGAGGTGAATGCTGGTCCAAGATGTATTGATGCTGGCGGTACTTCACAGCTAATCGTATCATCCGTGACATCAAAAATAGGATGTGACCGATCAACAAGTCCAAATCTGCAACTCGTCACATTTCTCAGATGCTTTCCAGTTATGGTGATAGCTGTTTTGACATCCCACTTCACGACACTCGGTGATAAAGCAGATGCATCTGGTCGATGCATGTATTTATATTCCATGCCGTTGCTGAAATCTACTCCATTGTTTGACACTCGCACTTCCAATGCAACAAGATTGCCACTAAGGGGAGAAGTACAATACAATTCTGTAGATGTTACGAAGAGGACATTATCCGATTCCAAACCGCCAAACAAGCACTTTAAAGTAGGAGATTGACGAAATCCAGTTCCAACCAAGCGAATGAGCTCTCCGCCTTCCATGAACCCTACATTTGGATTGACAGAAGAGATCTCTGGAGACTCATAATAGGCAAACAGCTGCCCGGTTGATGAGTCATCTCGTATGCCGTCAACACCTAGTTCAAGCAACACGGACCTGCTGACATTCACGGGTGGTGTTAAGCACTCGCACAGTGAGCCCTCAAGCTCGTCAGAGCATAAAGTGATAGGTACAGTCGCATCATCGCCAAAATGGCAAGTGAGTAGGGAAGGGTCGACGCCGCTCAACCCCTCAACACGCAGTTTTACTGTAGTCCCTCCACCAAGAGGTCCAGAAGCTGGTTCCATCGAGTGAATTTTAATATGATCGTGATACACAAAAGACATCTCACTAGACGAGAGAACCCTTTGTCCATGAGTAGCGTGTAACTGAATGATCGCTTCTTGCCCAAGCTGCTGTGCTAGTGCAGATTTTTTAGATGGAGAAATACACTCAACATCATTTTCAGAAATCAACCGAGCAGTAGTGAGCGTTGAATTGCCAAATCGACACGATAGATGGTCAGTGGCATATTTCCACGGATAAATCAGATTCAAGACGACCGGAGTTCCTCCGTTGACTGTGCCAAACTTTGGATAAAAGTCTCGTATGATGGGGTCCTTTACATACTCGAATGATGCATAGCTTGCAATAGACAGTCTTCTGTTCGGTTCAATCCCAAGGTGCACCTGGAGCTGCTTTTCGCCTTGGCCTGAATATGCTGGAGATGCACAATGAACCTCACTGTCACTTATCCAATCCGCATAGACATGAGAATCGTTGAAGAGGCAACGAAGTCCGTTTATGTTCGAAAAGTTGGTTCCGAACAACTTGACCGCAGTGTCTCCCTGAATCGAGCCAAACGAAGGCTCAATATCAGTAACAACGGAAGGAGGGTAATATCTGAAATTGGAACCAACGATTTGAATGATGTTGACCCCGTCATTGATTGACATTGTTATCGGTGCATCGGGACTCGTGAAAGAGCCGAATTCGGGTGATACACAAACAACCGCACCACTATCAGCTCTAATAGCTCCGGTCGACTTGGATCCTCCGAAGGCACACTCAATTTCATGCGCAAGAAATGGTTCCATATTCTTCACGGTCATTGTAACGTTGGTCCTTCCGACCGTCCATCCAAAAGCTGGCTCAATTGACTGAATGAGAGGATAATCCACATACTGAAATTCAATAGAGCCCTCGTCATTCTCATAGAGACGTTCTCCATCTACTGAAATCGATACCATGACTTCACGAAACCCATCCACTGCCGGGGCTTTACAAGAAAGAGAGTTACTGGTCAGATATGTTGCTTGCACAGTCTTTTCTCCAAAATTACAAGCGAGTCTATCTGTTTTGGGCAGGGCTGTGGTGTTGAATATCACGGTTGTGTTCCCGTCCGACAGTCCAACACACGGGTGCATAGAGCTTATTTGTGGCAGACTGATTGTCTCATAATACAAGTCGCTATCAACAAATTCAACTCCATTCAGAGACACTGCAAGCGGCACTCGTCCTATTTGCATTGGTACTGCTTTACAGCTCATGAGAGAATCGCTGATGAAAGTGGCATCAACAATAATCGAGGTCCCGAAACGACAAGCCAACGATGGAGTTGGAATAAAGTTACTACCCGATATGTACACTGTTTTGCCCATCGTATTCGCCCCTCCATAAGAAGGCATCAAATCAGTTAGAGCAGGTCTAGCTCGATAACTGAAAGTAATGCCAGGAGAAGAAAAATCTTGACCATTATGCGTGATTTGCACCAATACATCTCTAGCAGCGTTTACACTTGGAGACACGCACGCCACATTTGAATCGTCAAACGAAGCATCTACAGGAACAATGTGGGTGCCAAAACGGCAATGAGTGGCACCCTTAAAGCCTGAGCCATGTAATGAGACAACAGTTCCACCCTCTAAGCTTCCGATCCACGGGTGGACGCTCTCAATGAGAGGTTCATCCAAATACTCAAATGTGCCAGAAGCCAAGGGCTGAATCTCTCCGTCGATCATCAGTGACACAAGCACATTTCCTCGTTCATTTGGTGGAGATGCGCAGCTAATGACGGATCTCGCGATTTTGGCTGGTACCACCTTGTCACCAAATTTGCAATGCATCTGTCGGTTGGCAACATATCTCAAATAACCAAGCACAATAGAGATATCTGTGCCACCTGTAGTGTATCCATGGCTTGGGTACATGGACAAAAATCGAGCTCGAGCAGTGACTTCCAATGGAACAAGAGCTGAAACTGAAAAGCCTCCGTTATTGGATATACCAATTAGCTCATGTCCATCTGCTGTCAAATTCAAAGGAGGACTCATGCATTCCAAGGAGGTATTGGATTTCCATGCTGCAGTTGTCCATAGTTGACCAAATTCACCAAATCGGCATTGCAGGTCTGGCGATGAGATAAAATTATCACCACTTATAGTCAATACTGCTTCAAACCCTTCCTGGATTCTAGAGGGGCGAATGCTTGATATTAATGCAGGCTTGACGAATGCGAAATCTATGCTGTTGTGTGAAAAGTCACCACCACCGGACGAGATGGTAATTGGATACACTCCTGGTTCCACATTATGCGGAAGACCACACTTGATCTCAGACTCATTCACGAATACAGCAGCTGTAATCCAGTAGCTGCCAAACATACAGCGGAGATTTGTTCCATTAACAAAAGAAGTGCCAAAGATGGAGATATATTGATTTTTATATTCACCAACGACCGCCACGTTGTCTGGCTCCAAACGTTCGAGCTCAGGTTGGGAGTCGTATGTGAAGGTTAATCCTCTGTGAGACACTACGTCCATGCCATTCAACGATATCCCCAGCTCAGTGGTACGAGGATCATGAACAGATGGCGTCAAACATTCAATAGAAGTTGGAGACACGAAGAGTGCATTTACCAACTGATCTCCAAAATGACAGTAGATTGTGTCCACATTGATAAATCCAGTACCAAAGACAGTCAACTTAGAACCACCAGTCACAAATCCTGTTGTTGGATATACTTTTTCGAGTGACAAATCTCGGTGGTACTGGAAGAAGTGATTCTCGTTATCATCTATTGGCGAGCCATCTTCTCTCTGCAGAGAGACGGCAGCACGCAGTGGCTTGGATAGTAAAGGGGGAGATGTGCAATACAAGCTTTCCGACGATTCCCACTCTGCACGGACAGAACCAACGCCTCTAAAATTACACCACAACTCATGGTCTTGCAAAAAGTTAGACCCGGTGATACCAACTCGTGTACCACCACTGACAACTCCCAATGCAGGATGGATCTTTGTAATGCTGGGTCGATCAACATAAACGAACGTCAATGAATCAGACCAATCATAGGCATTGGAAGACACTTGAACACGAGCATTTGTCTGATTTTGAATCGAGGCATACTGGGGCGTTGGGCAATCGATACGTCCTTTGTCGGCAAAAGCTCCCTCGACTGTCACTTGGGATGAAGTAGAATTCAAAGAGAAACGGCACCATACCTCGTTGGATTTCAAGTATTTACCAAAGACAGCAATGAAAGAGCCACCATCAAAGAATGTGAACTGCGGCTCAACGCGATCAACGACAAAAGGTGGCCCATAAGTGAATGCCAATGTATCATGTGTGTGGTTTGATCTCTCATCGGCGATTACCATCATCACTTCGTGCGGCATGCTTTGCTCTTCAATACTGGGTGAATTGCATTCAATCGAGTCAAAAGATAAGAAACGTGCAGTACTTGCAGAAGTGCCGAAACGGCACGTATAGTCAACATCGGACCTGAAATGACGACCGCGAATTTTAACCAATGTTCCTCCGTGGTAAGGACCCGTTGTAGGAGCGGCAGAAATAATTTGATGAGGCATGTAGAACTCAAACGCCAAGTCACTAGCCACGTTTGCGTTGAAGGAATCCACGTAAAACGATACGATGCCTGGGGGATGAGATGGAGCTATGCACTGAATCTGCTCACTATTCAGTATTGTAATATTGACTATCTCGTCTCCAAAGTGGCATTTGAGTGTATGAGACTCTGTGAAATCTGCCCCAGTGATTGTCACCAGAGTTCCGCCAGTGAATGGACCGCTTCTTGGCTCAATAGATACGGTCTTAATGATTGGCAGGTATACGAAGCTTGTCGTACCCACTACAGCTTTATCAACGCCATTCATAGTGACGGTGAATGGTACCTCTTTGCCATCTTCAGTGGCCGGTGAGACGCACACTAATTTGGTGCTCGACGACACAGATGCTGGCACTGATTGATCACCAAAGTTGCACGTAGGCGAAGTCAAGTTGCTAGAAATGAAGTGTGCACCGCGGACAGATACTTGAGCTCCTCCACTTACAAGGCCCTTGTTTGGATAGATGCTATGAATTTCCGGCAGAGGGCTAATATGAAAAGGAGCCGACGATACCGAGAAGTCTACTCCATTCAGTGACACCCGAACATCAGCACTGATCATTTCAGCTCGGTCTACCTCTGGGATTCGGCAGTTAATTTCCGTCGGACTAATATACACGGCAGGCATAACGCCTAAATCACCAAATGAACACATCATTTGATCTGCAGGAATGAAAGATTTGCCAAGAATAGCAAGTTTCGTCCCATGATGCCCAAGTGCCGGTATTACCATAGCCAAATCAAGCTCATAATCTGATCGATAGTAAAGCGAGCTGAGATACTTGTCTATTCCATTCATGGATATTCCGATGACATAACTTATTGCAGGTTTGAGTGGTGGTGCTACGCAATCAACTTCACTCTCCGATAACCACGTTCCATTGACTTGATTGTGCTCACCAAAGTAGCATACGATTCTGTCACCATTTACAAAGTTCGCACCTCTCAATCTTACTAGCGTGCCTCCTGATTCGGGACCGTTGTTGGGGAGAACCGAAGACAACTTCACTGGGCTATGATATTCAAAGAATTGCGAGATCGTTTCAAAGTCTCTTCCATTCAAACTCAACCCGAGAGATACTTGGCCAGGCTCCGCTGCAGGAGGAGATACGCACACTAGCTGATCGTTGACAGTAGTACTAGCAGAAACAACCACATTCCCAAATTTGCAATGTGATACAGCATCGCTCCCAATTTTCTCCAAACCAATGACTACCGGAGTGCCCCCATCAGTGCCTCCAAATGTTGGGTGTACGGAGTCAACCCGCAATTCAACAAAGGTGAAATTGTGCTCGTTAGATACTGGGATGCCATCCAATGCAAGTGAGATTGATACGTCACCCGCAAGGGCATTTGAAGGCAGAGAACATCGAATTTCTTCAGAGTTGAGAACATGCGCCGTCGCGATGTGCGTGTCATTGAGCAAACAAGAAATGCCATTGAAATCCTCAAACCCGCGACCAAACAGCAATACTGAAGTCGTAATGCCGGACAAACCGATGGATGGCTCAGTGTAATGAAGCTTAAATGGATCTACAACTCGAATGGCAATGCTTGAAGAAAAGTCCTGGCCATTGTGTGTAACACTCAACATGTATTCCTTTGGAGGCAAGCCCTGAGACAGCATGCATATCATTTCAACCTCACTCACAAACGTGGCCTCAAGCCATGCAGTCATGTTGCCTTCAGATTCAAGCTTACATGCCAGATCACGTTTCTGCTTCATGAAGGACCCAAATACCGCCAGATGATAATCTCTTGCACTCGAAAGAATGTCCGTTTGCGCACCGTCAAGTAAAACGCCTTCGTCAAAAGAGAAACGTTGCGATACCACTGTAAAGATATCAGCACCATGAAGAACGGAAACATTAATTTCTCCAGGAGACATTGCAGACGGTGTGATGCAAGTCAGCTTGTGATCAGAAATGACCCTGGCAATAACAGTAGAACCACCAAAGTCGCAGAGAATCTGATCTTGGGCTTGCTTGAATCCCGAGCCCATCAGAGACACAAGCGTCCCTCCTTTGATCGGTCCGTTGTCAGGGTTCAAGGAGTTGACTTCAAATGGTGCGATGTAATGAAAGCCATTCTCAACGAACGAGATGTCGCCACTTTCAGAAATAACACCCAATTCGACCGCTTCTGCTGTCTCATGCGAAGAAGTAATGCATTCCAACACGTTAGGCCCAATGTACTTCGCGGTAACAACTCTCTCTCCAAATTTGCAGGACAGGTTATCATCTCGCCGGAAATTGGTACCAAAGATTTTTATGGTAGATCCACCAGTCATGCTTCCGAATGAAGGCCTTGCAAACACAGTGGTCATTTGGAGACGGGCTTGAAACTGAAGGGTAGTGTCGATCCTATCTACACCATTGAACGATACATGAATATTGTATTGACCCGGTTTGAGTACCGGTGTTGTGCATACAATCTCCTCCTGTGATATCAACTGGCCAATAACTCGAGTCTCACCAAAGTAACATGCAATAGTGCTGCTGCTATTTAGGCTGGCAAAGTTACTGCCAATCAATCTCACTGATCCGCCACCGAGTTCAGATCCAAAACTTGGTTTGACGTGCAAGAAGATTGGATCTAAAATGTATTCAAACACACGGTCACTGTCGACGAAGTCTCTCTCATTGACTCCAACCTCAACACGAAATGAGCCAGCTTTGAGCATCGGAGGGGTTGTGCACACTGATCGATCAGTGGCCACTAATGCAGGTACGACTGCCGCTCCTAACCTGCAATACTTTACATCACCGGTCAGTAGCAATGTTAACGGAGTGCCTCCTGACAGGCTTCCAAAGCTAGGATGAATTGACCTCACTCGTATGTCTACTTGAGTAAAGTTGGCCACGTTAGAGATAGGTCTATCCTCAAGCGCTAACGAGAGCTGCACGTTGTTGTTTGAGTGACCCAGAGGCATTACACACTGGATAGCCGAGGAATTGATGTACCGAGACTCCAGCACGCCGCCGCCATTATGGCATTTCATCAGAGGATGAAAGCCTTTTCCAAGTAGTGTAACATTACTCCCTGGCAATCCCGTCGGCGGATTCAATTCCGCAATATAAGGAATCACCACCACTTGAAGCAGTAGAAAGGGAGAAGCATCTACAAAGTGGCCATCGTTGGAAACTCGAACTTGATACGTTGTCGCCATCAAATCGGCACCAGAAACAATACAAAGAATGTGGGTCGAAGACAGAAATGTAGCTCGATAGGCTTGTTCATTCACATGGCATGTGAGGTTGTGATCCACAAAGTTATTCCCAGTCACAAAGAATTTGGTGATTTCACGAGGAATGATAGTTGCAGGCTCCAAGTGATTCAGCGTAGGATTGTCTATGACTTGGACCTTGGCACCATTGGGCGCAGTTATGTTGCCGTAGGTCTGACTGAAAACCCGAACCGGATACAGTCCCGCAGGTGGCAACTCTGCAAAGTCACAACGGAATGCATCCGAGTCGTTTACAAGCATGCGCGCCGAGGCATTGCTAGATCCAATTTGACACGAGGCAATTGGGAATTTATCACCATCCAGCAAGTTCCGACCCTCTACGAATAACGTTGAATGAGGGCTGCCTCGAACCAGCATCGTTGGGGAAATGTTTGTCACACCGAAGCTCTCTGCATAGTTTTTATTTTGTGTAGAATTCGTCTCTGCTGGACATTGTTCAACTCTTGGAGCAGGATGATAGATGAAAAAGAAGGATTCCCGAGAGAGGTGATGCCCATCAGTTGACACACGAAATTCTACAACTTGTGTTGTGTCAGACTCTGATGCAAACGGAGGGGAAACACAGGAGCAGGTGCCGTTTTGTAGATTCATTGTGACTCTGTCTTCTCCAAACCAACAATACGACTGGCTACTTAGCATGTGATTTGTCTCCACTTTGACGGTTTCCCCACCTTCCAATAATCCACGCCTTGGTTCGACTCGAATCAAACCTAGTGGCTCAACAAATGTGTAAGTGATATTGTTACCCACACAGTCTCTGTCGTCAGCACACAGACGGAATAATCTGGATTCTGGCTGGGGGGCGGAAGGTGTCACACATGCCAGGGTTGTAGAGCTAATGAATCTCGACTCGACAGCATCATCCCCAAAATGACAGCTATAGCGAAGAGATCCATGGAAGCTCTCTCCCGTGACTGCTATTGTTATTCCGCCTAGTGTCGAGCCAGAGCTTGGCTCAATGGAAGCAGCAACGAGTTCAGGGAGAACCCGAAGCTTGACCCTAGTATCAACAAAATCGACTCCATTTGGCGAAAAGAAGAGTTGCGTGCTACCAATGTAATCCAATGACACTCGAGACAAGAGGCAGACCATCTTGCCGACACTCATCCATATTACTTCAATACTCTGGTAATTGATCCGACATTTCATGTGGCTCAAGTCAAGAAATCCACTGCCTGAAATCTCAATGTCTGGTAGGTCGCCAGCGTAAAAGATGGCAGGATGTGCACTTGTAAATACTGGCTGCTCATAGATCGTAAAGGATATTGGATTGGACACTACTGACAACTCAACGGATTGATGGACTGATTTCACTCTGACTGTAATCGGCTCTTCATAGCTAAACTGCGGACTGTTGCAAATTAACGAGGAATCATCCAGGATATCTGCTACAACTTCCACACCTCCAAACACACAAAAATACGAGGAATCGTTTCGCAAACCACTAATAGCAATCTTGACTGGTGTTCCTCCTGAGACAGGTGCGGATTGGGGATAGATGGAATCAATTTGCAACTGCTCATAGTATTGGAAGGTCAAACCTGTGTCTACTTCTAAATCATGCTCTTTCAGAAGCAGCTTGACAGGTACCAGCTCATCTTCAGAGGGAGGCGATTTGCAGCTCAACTCAGTGGACGAAATCGCCACTGCCTGTACTACCGACTCTCCAAACGAACATGCCCAACCCGAAAGAACCGTGAGATCATCTACGCGGACACGAACAATGTCGCCGCCAGATTTCAATCCTGCCCTGGGGCTCATATTTGATATACTAGGAAGGTGTATGAAGAGAAACTGGCTGTCGGCATCCATAAAGTGAACCCCATCATTGGTGTAAGCAACCGTGGTGTATCCGGCAGGAGGATTTAGCGATATTGGTTTGCAGATTACCACTGTAGCCGAAACCCACTCTGCCGGTACTAATGTGCTCCCGAAGCGACAGCCCGGCGAATCTCCATTAAAAAACTCCTTGCCAAACAAATGAACTTTGGATAGCCCCGTTGTGGATGCGCTCGCCGGAGTCATTGACGAAATGACAACTGGTGGTGATGAAATATAGTAAGCACTGTTGTGTGATACATCGACGCCATTTAGAGAAACTCGAACCGTGAGCANGTGGTGATGAAATATAGTAAGCACTGTTGTGTGATACATCGACGCCATTTAGAGAAACTCGAACCGTGAGCACACCCGGCTCATGTGTTGGACTGATGCATTCCATTTCAGTAGGCGAAACAAAAGAGGCAGAAGTGATTGCTTGGCTGTCCGTGGCACTCTCAAAGAAGCATGCAAGTCGATCCGTTTCCTCAAAGTTGGAACCAGTAACGTGAATGTTGGTGCCTCCAAACAGATATCCTTTCCTTGGTCGAATCGAACTCACTTCTGGATCGAGGTATTTGTAATCGACAGGAGATCTGTGATAATCAACGCCATTGAAGCTAATTGAAACAGCCAGTGACACCGGTCCATCAAATTGCGGTGGAGCAACGCAAGAGATTGCATTTGGATTATTGTATCTCCCAGCAACAGTCGTTTCGCCAAACCGACACGAGATATTTGATGCAACAAAGTCTGATCCAGTTATTGTAACAGTGGTACCTCCCCTTGCTGTTCCAATCCAAGGGTTTATTGTTGATACTACAGGATCATTGTAGTACTTGAACTCCACGTGATTTGACGAAAACTTTGCTCCATTCAAACGAAGGTCTACTTTCACTGTGTCCAATCCATCCACTCTAGACGGTACCACGCATTCTAATTGTTGTGTTGATATCCAACTGACTGGTACGCTCAGACTGCCAAAATTGCACTCGAGCCTATTTGAACCGACAAATCCCCAGCCATTCAGTTTCACAACGGTTCTTCCAGATGACGGGCCAATTTGCGGCTCCATGGATGTAATATTTGCATGATCAATAAAGTCAAACGGGATGCCATTGGTCAAATCTTCGTTGCCGTCGACACCGACGTGAATTTTTGATTGTGCCGGCTTTTGTACAGAAGGCACATCGCACGTCAGTTTCTCCTGAGAAATAAAAGTTGCATTGGTGGATGCAGATGCCCCATCGGCAAGCTCCCGAAATACACAGCGATAATCTGTTCTGTTCTCGAATCCGTTGCCGTAGACGTTGATGGTGTAGCCTCCCGAAATGCTGCCCATCTGCGGCAAGAGAAAGTTCAACTCCAGCTTATTTTGAGCCGCCGCCGCTGCACCATCGGCAATGCCAGCAGCCCAAATGACGCCCGCGGCGCTAAGAAATCTACGCATGATGTAAACCCCAGCAGCACCTACGGTCGTCTCGGTGTGTTTGGTAGCTCTGCTTCGATTATTTTACTTTCTGTTTGGTGACGTTGGGTGTGACTTTACTTGCTGATTTGTCAAAATAAATGAAAATGGCGCGAGATGCGAAGGAAGAGAGGTGATTTTAGGCTTCAATCTCGCCCCAATCTTAATTCAAAGGAAAGGAGGCTCCTCTGCTGTTCCATTATGCTGTTCCATTATGCTGCTCCACATAATGATTCAAAGGCAGACATTATCAAGCTCCTACTTCAGATACGGCTATGGGGCAAATCACCAACTTTTCCAAACCTCAAAGCTCTGTATGCATCCGTAAACATCTCCATCTTCACTTCACAAAAGGCTTTTGGATCAAAGTATTCCAATCCCATCTTTTCAGGCAGTCCATCCACCGCACATGCAAACGAATCTCGGTACAAACTCCCAATCGTCGATATAGAATCAACAATACCGACTTTCAATGCCTCTTCCGGAGTATACTTTTTAGCAGTCAACACCCCCTCTCTGAGTACAGCATGATCCAATACCTTGGCTTTGCTCAACTCGGCAAATCCCTTGGTTAATCTCATACCCAATCTGGCCTCTGGCCATTGTACAAACCCACGTTGAGTTCTCATGATTCTGTAATCACATGCCAAAGCGATGAATAGTCCGGCGCCTATGCAATGTCCCTGGATGGCTGCGATTGTTCTCATGGGCAGAGTTAATATTCGAGCTAGTACCTTGGAACAAAAGTTCTCAATCATCAACGGACGAGAGGAGGGCTCTGATGTTGTAAACCACTGTAGATCCAGTCCATTGGAGAAGAATTTGCCGTGCTGTTGTTGTTGTGTTTCCCCATCATCTCCTGGAGACACACCGGTTATAATCAAGCTTTTATTGTTCGTAGCCGTACACAAGTCATGTCCCTCGATAACATCTAATGCTTCTACTAGCAATTCGATCATGATGGGGTTGATCACGTTCTTTTCGGAGTGACGGTGTAGGTAGAGTGTTAATATTAGTCCATCGTGCTCAATGTCTGATGATTTCGAGGCTGCGGCGGAGGATTCATTGGTGAGGATGGTGGCTGTGACACTGACGCCATCTCGATTAAATAACGTTTTGGTTGGGTAGGTGGATGTCGACATAATCAAGTGAAAAGTGTTGTGTCGACACTTGATCCATTACCTTTATGAACCATGAATTTTAACATGAAGTCTCCAAGGTAAAGGTGGAAGGAGGAGGATTCAAGTTGTTCAGTAAGGAAGAAGACCACAACTCACATACGACTTATTAGCCTGTGAGCAATATGTGTTGTTATCATTATGAATTCAGACGAGTGGAACTCTGTCTGCAGGAGCTATCTCACGAACAGCAGCCAACGGCCAACGAGTTCGAATCAAAACACAAATACGAGGTGCCAGTTTCATCTCAACAATTAGCTTCTGATGCCCGCTTAGCCTGAAGAACGATATCCATTCAGATCCACCATCAACATTGAATCTCCACCTTTTGTAGTCTTGTGGATAGAACTGTTGATCTTCGGGATGAAACTTGATGGATTGAAGTTCTTTATCTGTGATTGGTGCAATCGATTGCCTGGTGGGAGATGAACTGTAGATGTTACCACTGCACCAAGGGTCGGCAGTTTCTCTCTTTTGTTCACGAAGCATTCGGTTGACAATCGATTCAGTCACTGTGCGCTTCGAATCTTCCTCCATGTCACTGACAACAGTCGGAGATCTGTGTTGGCAAGGGCGATCGTAGATGGATGGAATGACCTTTATGGTAGTTTGCTCCCCACCCCAACAATCCCAATGAGCCAGCTTGAAGGCCTTACCTAGCGTATCCAAAGAGTCCACGTTGCCGATGAAGTCTTTCTTATCCAGCATCAATGTCGAGTAGCCAAAATCTCCTAAACAAACCCAAATCGGTTTAACAGGACGGAGCAGCCGGGGCCCAACTGAAGTTTCTCTGTCGATTCTCAGCAGTCCAATGCCTAGATTGTCCGCACACCAGTTCTCGTAGTTGCTATGTACTTTGCCAGTCAAGAGAAGGCTTAGCAGCTCTACTCGAATACAATCATGCTCATCTGGCATCGAATCAGGAAGACTCTTGTCCTTGCTCTTCTTTTCGAGGTACTGCAATGTGGCCTTGCACTGGCATCCAACCAGTCTCTCGTTGGCATCTTCAGACGGATTGTCAAATTTTGATTCGGACTCAAAGAGCCTTCTGAAGTGTGTAGTGCCATGACAACGAGCAATCGTCTCCAGAAATAAGGCACAACCTCCAGGCGAAGTAAAAGAGCGCAGATGTGACCTCACATAACTTTTGATATCTTCAATGTTGGTGAGTGAAGAATGAACACGGATATTTTTAGGATCTCTTCCTCGAGGAAACATGGGCAAGTCATTATTGGCCGTATCGGGCTCCCATGAACAGACTCTGCACTGATGAACACGTCTTGCCATCTTAAGCCTGCTGAGAGTAAATTCTTCCTCGTCTTCTGGGGTTAAGGTGTGTTTCTTCTTTTGATAGGCATGATGCTTGTCCATTCGAGCAAGGGCAACAGCGCATCGAGCAGATGTGGTCTGTGCTGCAATAAAGATCAGAGCAGATAAAGCCTCGATCAAGCGATTGGGGAACTCTCTCTTTCGATGTTCCAGAGTCAAATCATCAAATGGAGTCCAGTCGGCATCGCAAGTGACAGTATTTCCTCGAATGGATGCACCAGAATAAATCATGGCGGTCACAATTGATAACAGAGCAGAGACTCCTTTGCAATGGTAAGGAAATAGACCCTTGATTGACTTTAGAGGACCATCTCGAATGATTTGTGGATGAGAACGGCGTACAATCTCCCATTCATCGTCTGAAGGCACTGCCACAGCAAGTCCATTGCCACATTCGGAAAGCTCGAAGCCAGTTTTTAGCCATGACTTAGGAATAACCGTCCTTTCCTCGTCATCACTTTCATCATTGCTTTCAACACCGGTCTTGCCCCATAGAAAGTCAAATGGAGCATGCGATTCATCTGTTGGATGGAAAAACTCAGTCATGTCCACAGAGGAGGCATCCGAAATAACACTACTATCGTCATCATCTCCACCATGCAAATGCTTTGCATTAATGTTCAAATCATCGCACTTCTTTCTCTTGCCAGTTTTGATCTTTGATGCTTTGTCCGCAGCAATTTCTCTAAACACAGGTTCTGGACCCGGCACGAACAAATCATCGTCATCTGACACTGCCCCTCCATCATTTGGTCTGCCAGCAGCACGACGATGAAACCGCCCAATTCCTCCACCAGCACGTCCCAGAACACCACCCGCAGCATCGTGATTTCTCCTCCCTCTACTGCGTCTATTCCGTTGAGCTCTCAACCGCCCCGATCTTCTCAGAGGAGCAGACTCGCCCAAATTCACAAACGGTTCATTCCAATCGAACGGCACGTTATCTTCTTGCCTATTATCTGGCTCAGGGGCATCATCATTATCACTTTCATCATTATTAGAGTCATCTCCATCACCACCTGCCCCAGCAGCAGCGGCGGCGGCAGCAGCAGCATTCCCTCTTGCCGCAGCAGCTCCTCCTCCTGCTCTAGCAGCAATATTCCCCCGCAACCCAGGTGCAGCATCACGAAACAACCAACTCATATAATCAAACTCTTGATTGTTGTCAATCCCCAACCCAGCCATCAAATCACGTCTCTCTTCCTCATTCAACGGTTGACCTTGGAACAATCTCGATAACAAATCCGATACACGTTGATTCGGCGCTCCATTGAGCGGATTGAGATATTGGAGTAAATCACCACCACCACCGACAGCAGCAGCAACACCAGGCGGATTCAAAACATGATGAAGATTCATACGATGTGCAGCCATCCGATCGGCAGGCAAACCAGCCGCCGCGTGCAAATCGGCCGCCGCGGCCTGAAATGCAGCGGCATCTTGCAATCCGGCAAATGCTCCTCCTCCTCCTCCCGCGGCTGCAACTCGATTTACCTCGGCAAAAAATGCGGCTAGATTCATTTCATGCTGAGGATTCGGTGGAGCATGATGAGCGCCTCCACCGCCGAGGGGTAAGCGTCTTCTACCCGCCATGGGAGGGGGAGGGGCCTCCAATTGATTATTATTTACTTGAATATCTCTTCTTGGACTGGATTCTAGATCGAATTCTCTTGCGGCTGCAGCAGCTGCTGCTTGATTATTATTCCGTTGAGCAGCTGCAGCAGCTGCCTCCTCGCGCAATCGTTGAGATTCGGCCAAGGCACGTTGAACTGCCTCCTCCCAATCATTATTACGTTCATTACTATTCGATGCCGGTTGTTTCCTCTCATCATCCTCATCCGTTTCATCATCTTCACTATTAGGCTCCTCGTGCTCACTCTCCTCATCTTCATGCTTTCGTTTCCGTCCCTCATTATTGTTACCACTGAGCTTCTTATCCCCCTCACCAGCTGGATCATTCGCACTCCGAATAGCCTCCATATATTCATCGTATTGCTCTTGTGCCTCGTTGGCATCACGTCCAGCACTTCCCGCTGCGGCAGCACCAGCGGCGGCGGCTGCTCCTCCCAAATAATCTTCCCAATACAACCAACTCGCCAAACCGACATTACCGGCCGTTGCCTCCATTAAATAACGGGCTCGTTCGACATCCGCGGGTTTTAGTGTGTCGTTTCCAAAGTTGGAGGCGTGTTCGCGGCGGAGGCGGGAGAGGAGACGGGAGAGTGCTTGATCGTTGTTGTTGGATTCGGCTGCTACGGCGTTGTTGGCGGCTTCGCCATCCGAGTTTTTACCCCGTTTGGACATGATGTTTGGTGGTTGGTGATGATGCACAGAGCAAACTGATCGGTCAGATGGGCGTAGTTGTTTCTGGACGTGTTATGTTTTCCGAATTGATTTGTTACTGTTGGTTTCTGAGGTTAGAGCCGCGTCCGATTCCCTTTCAGATGGATTTCATGGTCAAATCTCAAATGGTCGAGTAGGTGATTTCACATTTCACAGTAAAATTCATAACCAAAGCCCACAAACAAGGTGAAGGCTCGTCAGTGATTTCACGTACGTCGGGACTGATACGTGTTATACGTGGACTTAACCTGAACCTATTTCACGTGAAGTCTGATTTCACGTTTGTTCCCCTCAAGTTTATTGCCTTCGATCTCCCTCCTCTGCGGTCAAACAAAAAAGGCACAATGAACCCCCCAAGAATACGAGGGCCGCAAATAGCCCTTGGCCTAACGTCAGGTATCACCCTTTTTGCCGTTTATTACTCTCATTATCAGCAAGTGAGTGACAAGGCGCAAATGAGGGCGGGTGTGGAGAGAGATAAGGAGAGGATACGGAGGAAGAAGGAGATGCAAAGGCAAGAAGATAAGTTACAATGAACGGAATGAGAAGGAGACAGCTGAAGCTTTGACAAAACGAGGTGTACTACAATCTAAATTGATGAACAAAAGGCTATATATCATACATCTCATCAAGTGGGATAGATGTTCATGTAACGAAAACTGCTCATGATAGAATAAACTTGCACCTGCCTCTATACCTTTGGTCAACAATGTATCCCCGAAGTAAGATCAATCTGAGGAAGAAATTTCGCTCAATCTCTGCTTCATCCCCAACGTTTAATTGTTCCCCACGTAGCACCCTATTTCAATCTCCCCCTCCCCCCTCGGCAACTTCAACTATCAGAAACAACATGAATTCAAAAAAATTTATGTTTCGATCTGTAGTTAGGTTTAATCAGGTAAATAAATGATAAGTTCATGTACAAACAGAACCCGGGGAAAAAGACACATCGACGATTTCAAAAGGCCAACAAAACACCAAGATGGCAGGATAAGGAAATAAGGAGAGAAAAGGGCAGCAGCACTCATTCATGCTCCACCGCACAAACATCCCCCTCATTTACTCCTTGCCCTCCTCCGGTCCATCCGCAGCCTCAGCATCCGCCGCCTGATCACTCGTCCACAAGGTCAAGTTATCCCTCAGCAATTGCATGATCAAAGTGCTGTCCTTGTAACTCTCCTCGCTCAAGGTGTCCAACTCAGCAATGGCATCATCAAAAGCCTGCTTGGCAATATGACATGCTCTGTCGGGGGAGTTGAGAATTTCGTAGTAAAAGACGGAGAAGTTGAGGGCCAGACCAAGACGGATGGGGTGGGTGGGGGGAAGGTCGCTCGAGGCCACTTCGGTGGCGGATTGGTAGGCATCCAGGGCTGCCGAGGCGGAGGCCTTGCGCACATCGTTCTGTTGGAATTCCGAGAGGTAACGGTGGTAGTCTCCCTTCATCTTGTAGTAAAAAACCTTGGCCTCTTCGGAGGTGGAGTTGGGGATGAGAGACTCCTCGATGATGGAGAGGATGTCGTTGCAAATGTCGCAAAGCTCGTCTTCAATCTTGGCCTTGTAGTCCTTGATGATGGACATTTTGTCGGCATCTCCCTTTTGTTCGATGGAGGTGACGACGCGCCAGGAGGCACGGCGGGATCCAATCACGTTTTTGTAGGCTACGGAGAGGAGGTTTCGCTCTTCGACGGTGAGTTCTTGTGGTTGGCGTGCGACCTCTTTCATGTCGGTTACCATCTCGTCGAATCGTTCGGCTTGCTCGGCGAGCTTGGCTTTGTATACGAGGGAATCGCGGTCCATGGTTGCTATTGTGTTGGTGTAAATGAAAGGATGTGTTGTTGTGAAGAGGCTGCGTTTGTTTTATGAGCACTGGAAGAGGCTGATCGGAAGGGCGGAGGAAGTCATTTTCGCTTGCAAGATCCAACCAAGGCGTTGGATGCGACGGGATCTTTCAAGAGAGGGTGGGGTCATCATTTCACACTTACAAATACTTTGAACTACATAGTTCTTATTTACCACCTCTTACTTTGTAAATGCATATCTGTTTATTGTTTACTTACCTATCAGCTACTAAAATAATCTAGTGTGGTCATTCGTGAATGGGAAAGGCAGGAAGCAAAATTGCATTTGCGGGACAGAACAACAGCCTCACAAATAGTATCTTTTACGTCTGTCAGCTGTGTTCACAAGGCTTTTACTTCTTAATTACCTCTCTACGAGTGATTTTACTACCTAATCATCCACATACTTGTAGTAGATAGGGCAGGAATAGAAGGAGAGTATGAGAATCAGGGTTTGCTACCCGACTATTTTTTCCCCTCGGGTAGGTATCGGGTAATTTCT
>JALLPI010000117.1:0-42566 GCA_036939935.1 Cyclotella atomus | reverse complement strand
ACTAAACCCAACTACAATATCCCTGATTTACAAAAAATTCCAAAATTTCTGAAACTCCTCCACATCATCATCACTGCCGATGTCGAACTGATGGTTCCATTGACCCTTAACTTTCAATTTGAATGCCTTCTTCCAAAGAACAAAAGGAACATCTTGGTTACAGTGGAAAGTGACTGTGGCTGGGTGCTCTGTCTTGGGGCATTCCATATTCTTTTTATGCTTTGACATCGGTTTTAGACATAGCTCACAGTCACAGTTGTCATGAATCAAATGTCTTCCACGGTGGCACTTACAAGGGAAAGGTGTTAGCAATACCTTGGCCATGTAACGTAACTGGAGGCAATTCAAATCCTCCCCGAAAATTCTCCTCATGTTACTGCAAGGCTGAATTATCCACCCCTCAATTTCCCCCAAGCATTGCTGAATGGAAAAAAGTTGGGACTTGATGGCAATAAGGAGAGGCAACAATGCTTCATCCTTTAGAGTTTCTGCTCGTTGCATCAAAGATTCAAAGTCAATTGTGCCATCAACTTTTCTTTTCACTGTACCACACATTGGATAAATTGGATGCCTGCTAAGATCGTCGCTCAAGCCAAACAGAATTGCAGTGTCAAACGTTTGCCAAACTAATTTTGTGGGATAAGCCCGACAGACAATGATAGCTGATTCTGCAACTCCATTTTGAAGAAAGTCATCATCAACATTCATCAACTCATCATCATCACCGTCACCATCAGATAAATTATCCACATTATCATGATCTGTCAAGTAGACCACATCTGAAAAATCCAGCCTGCGAAACTTAGTAGATTTTGCAAGCGAGCCCACCATCATGGGGTGGATCCTTTCCAGGATTTCCGAGTTTATACTCAAAAGGGCACCTATCTCAGCAACATTTTGGTCAATGTTTTCATTACTCAACGGAGGAATAGAGTAAAGTTCTTTCTGCATTTCTTGATTTAGGGCCCAGGCCCTGTATGCCTCTGGATCTTCTTGTGGTACGGGTCTGGATGCCATGATGATAGGAACTGCACTGAATATTAAGCACAAGGGAGAAGAAAAAATGTCAGTCATTGTTATAGTTGATAGAATTTGCACTTCTTATCCATTGATAAGTCAGCCTCACCCAAAGTCAAACTTTTCAGAATCAGACCAACTGTTAAAAATAACAGGTGTGGTGTTTGTGCAACCAAAAAATGAATAATGATTTGAGGAAATGAATTTATGAGACAACCAAGAAACTATTCATATGCAAAGGAATCAGTGTTGGGGCTAAATCTTTATAATCTGCACTTCAACCTATCGGACAGCTTGTGCGAAACAAAACTGTCACGAGTCTGGGTCCCACAAAAGGCCTCTCTCGGAGAGCCCGTGCGACGAGAATGGGTCACGAGTCGGGTCCCAAGACCCCAACTACCTGTATAAAAAAGGTAACACTTCATCTTGAAAAGAAGTAATACCTTTATGGGCGCAAAGCGTTTTCGTCTCATCTCCAAATCGGACCTCACCTCCGTCCGTAAAAGTCCAACAACAACGCTGCCCACTCCGAACTGCGGCAGATGACTTTACAACACCCTATCGACCATAATGTAGCGGCGCTCTGGCGGAGCTGTTGTTGAACCGGCCCAGGACATCGAAGATCGAGGCATGAACGAAAACTTTACAAGGTTGAAGATTGGAAGAAATTTGCTTCCGCATAACCAGCCAGCATCGAAGAATGGACGACAAGCCTCGAGAGGATGAGCAGCAGCATCGCGATGTAAGCCATAAGGTGAGCAGAGGTTAATGTGTGAGCTGTACCATCATGTCTTACTTGGCACGTTGTGGATATGAAACTGGTGCCAGACTTTTGAACAGAATTATTATCAGCTTCACGTGATTATAGAATATATTTGTTTTGTGCTATAGCTGCAAATTGTATCTGCATCTCATAGTGCATCTGTTGTGTGTTTCTATTTGAAGCTAGTAATAGCATTTTCGGATTTTGGTTATGGTATTGTCCGAAGGTTTGAGGGTGCTGTTTTTTACCAATTGTTGGAGCAAGGTGATGATGGTGCCAGAGACTTTAATTGCTTTGCTTTGTGCTCTTGTTCTGGCTGCAAATTCTTTGCGCATCTCAATTTGAATAGGTATGAATGCTTATAGTTTTGAACTGCTACAAGTGATTGCAAGTTTCTGATTTAAGCCAGAAGAAAATTTGTATCTTGTTGTCTTACTTTCAATGAATTCTTTCTCTAGGATGGGGATGATGCGCTGCCTAGTGAGGAGGAGCGTGTTCCATAAGCAAGAAAAGACAAGCATCACGAGATCAAACTTCGAAATCAAGCCTGGGTGTATCCTCATTCTGTACCAACTGTTGAGGAGAGAGTTCAAGCTGGGTTTCTCATGAGAATTCTCTTGCGTGCCTTGACTTCCTTATGAGAATATGAGAGATTGTTACATCATCGCCTTGTTCCCAAACGATCAGCTTCATAATGAAGGGGTCCCACTCCCATATAGCGAGAGGCTACACCTCCATCATTGGGAGGAGTTTGCAGATGCCTTGGTCGAATACAAACATGTCATGGAGTATTTTGATGACCACCAGTTCACCCGTACTGAATAGGGGGAGAAAGATTAACTACGCCTTTTCGATGAGGAATCAACGCTGTGAAATGTTGCACGTCTCGACACCGAAGGCATCGAAATCAGGCATATCCCAAACGTTCTTGCACTGCTGGTGTCATATTATACTACATATGAATATGAACTACATAGGCAGTTACACGAAGCTCAAGTGACGAAACCATTATCGATTGCTTATGAAGTCGTAAGAGGTTGGACTACGATCTGACCAAGCTCCACATAAAACTTTCTGAGTGCAAGCTCACTACTACAACAGCCAGACTTGAAATAGATGCTTAGTATTTGACGTTGCAACAGTCAGACGGGCACAATCAAGACACACTAACAATGAATTCACTTGGATGAAAGCTCAAGACGAAATTTATTAGGTCAAACCCGCAACTAGGAGTCTGAATGACACCGCTACCACTCTCAGATTTAAGGCATTGACTCTGACTTGGCACCGTTCACCGATCCATCAAAAACCATCTACCACAATGCTCTAGGTACAAGAGGTTACAATTTTAAATGCTTACAAAGAATACAAGAACAGCCAGCGAGGGGATTCAGATAGCAAGTAATCAATGCCAACAAGTACTTCGACAGCCTGAGAAGTAGATGCCTATGATATAAAATAATATTCATAGCTTTTTGGCAGAACATCTTCGAGCAGATACTGTCAGTATCTTGACTTTATTTCCATCTCTGTCCTGTACCAAAGGATCAGTAGTTATAGTGACCTCGCAATAGCCAGTGCATCCGAATGTATTGTCATCCTATAATTCACAGACATTAGTGATGCTGAGCCAAAGAACTGAAATGCAATAGAAGATGAAACCACAGTTTGAGTGACCTTACCGTAATCTGCACATCACTCCAAACAGAGATAGGAGAGGTCCACAGTCCATCCACCTTCTTTGTTGCAGTCACTTTTGAAGAGTCTACATCACCCTTTTTACTACCAAAGTCTCGGACTTCAATCAGCATAGTGCCCATTCCTTTATATGATCTCAGAATGGCAACATATACTGTATAACACTCTCCAGGAGGCAAATCAATTGGAAATGTAATGCTCTCTCCGCCCTTTTCATTCGTAGCTATCCATCCAGGTCGTTGTTTCAGCGAATCATCAGCATATCGTTTGAATCCAGAAGAGACTTTACCAGCTATAGGCTTCAGCTCATCCCATCGAGAGAATATTCGATCCACGTCATGAACCCATAAAAAGTCACTGCGAACCTTGAGATCTTCGAAGCTCCTTGCCACAAAGGTTGTCAGAGGTAAATCATCTCTGTCGTAAACAAATCCATCTAGACAGGCACGCAACTGTACCGTTGCCAATGCATCCACAATCAAGTCTTTTATTATTGCATGACCAACTGCACTGGGGTGTATTGCATCATGTGCCAAGTACGGTACAAAACATTCACTGCGGCCGGGTGGGATGTCATTTTGTTTGGCATTGCATTTGAGTTTTCTATTGTGAATGATGCTGCTTCTTTCTACAAAAGTGCATATTGATTTGCATCCGCCTGGTTTGTTGTTTTTGTTTTGGGTGATAAATACATGCAATGTTAGGGCTGTATCATTAACAATCTCACAATGTTGTGTACAACAATACATGTATAAATGCATTCACCTTGTCTGAATTGAGAAATAATAGTCTGATCCTGACACGGTGAACATCCGTGAGGATACGGCAACACAGCCGAAGCATACTGCGAT
Source organism: Cyclotella atomus (assembly GCA_036939935.1). NCBI lineage: Eukaryota > Bacillariophyta > Thalassiosirophyceae > Thalassiosirales > Thalassiosiraceae > Cyclotella > Cyclotella atomus. The sequence goes on along the minus strand of JALLPI010000117.1, from coordinate 38,237 downwards.
GCATTATTCACCACACCATTCCTTCTCTCGTCAATTCCAATCCCACCACCACCATCATCTTTCATCCACATCTCCTTCGGAAACGAGTACGAAACATCATCCATCCCCTCCAGCATCCTAATCAATCTATAATACTTCGAAAACATCGCCTCCGCATACGAAATCACAGGAATACCGTATTGTTGAGCCACACCCAAATGCAACAATGCGCCACTCTTTCTCGTAACTATCGCAGTTTGCACTTCGACAAACGCAATTGCGGCACGGGGGTAGGTTGTAAGAAGAGAATGAATCACCACCTCGGCACACAATACCAACTCTTGAAATCCATCAAAGAATACAGATGTTTTGTGATCAATCATTATTAGGTGATCTTGGCCTTGGTAATCGTTCACTGAAAATTCGAGCAGTATCAAATCCGGCTCGGGATTATTGCTGTTCATGAGTTGAGATTGCAAATCAGAATAAAGAATATTGAGACGTTTGGCCATGGAGCACATGTCGGCACCATGAGCTGCCACATTGATGACTTGGTGTTTGTTTTGTAGTTCTGACTGTTGCGATGACAATGGATACATGTCATTCATCCAATCGGCAAGGCGTTCGCCGTAACGGAATTCGGAAAAGGTGCCGTGTCCCAAGGAGATGGATCCACCGGCCACTACGGCTGTGAATGGTCGTTGTCGCTGAGTTAATGTGGTGATTGCATTGCGGAGACGATACTGATTGCCCGTGAATGCTCGTGATCGAAGTAAATCTGTTTGCGTCAGACCGTGTGTTTGATTGGATGAGATTCGATCGTACTCGAATTGGCATGGTGAAGTAGCTGCGGTGGATGAGCTGTCATTTGATGCGAGTGAAACGGACCTGATCTTCAGCGGAGACGAAATGGATGCCACGCCGTGATGACGATTCGAGCCGCAGCCGACCGAAGCTATTTGTAATGAGTGATAGAGCTGAGATACTGCGAGCAGGCTCCATATCAGGCCGGCCAAGAGGAACGGCCTGGACTGCAAAATCAGATGAGCAACTGATGGAGAAGCGCGTGCCAGTGCTGATGCTGATGCTGATGCTGCACCTCCAGTTTGGTGCTGCTGTAGCTTCATGAGCTGAGGCGGTGCAGTGATTGTTTGTGTGCCGAATCCTTCGATCGACCTTCGACGTCGCTTTTGTTGAAGATGGCTTCCGAAATTCAATGTTCAACTGAAGATAATACACCTTGGGCGTTGATTTAGTTGAAGATTTAGTTAAGCCAAATCAAAATCAAACACACCTAGCCTCTCCAACTCTTGTCTTTCGTCAATCAAAACCAAAACTATAATGCACACACATCCAATCTGCTCAATGTTGTCTGTCTGGTGTAGTTGATTACATCATCGCCAATACAAAACCCTGCCATGGCTGCACCCTCATAATGAAAATGAAAGTGAATGGAATGAAGGCAGGGTCTACAAAAGCTACAGTCGTTAAAATGGTCATACTCACCTGTAAATTTTATTTTTTTAGCCTTTTGATGCTAAAAAGTCAACCCTAATTTTCAAATGTAAGTTAATCCTGAAAATGCTAAGAAATTCTCCTTTGTAGATCACCATTTATTCACCCTTTTCGTTGTTGTTGGTCTCATAATACCAGAATAATGATAATGATAGTTTCGATGCATCCAGTGACAGAACATCTTCACATGTTCAAGATTTTTGGCGGAGGTTGATACTGTTGGAATTATGGTGATGGTGGCATTGTATTGACCTCACAAAGGTGCATGCAAATCAGGCAATCGCAATTTGTTTTCTGCAAATCACTATGCATTGTGCGCTGATGAAGATTTTAATACACATAATAAGATACCTAGAGTATTACTATAAATTCTGCAACTAGTGATGAATGGCAGTTCAAGTGAAAGGTACGATCTAAAATCACAATCTGGTACTCCACTCAAGGGCGCTTGTTCTCAGATCGTATTATTCTCATCACAGTCACAGGTGGCAGTGTATGTGTCGCTTTCGTGTGTAAATTTGAAACACGTGTTATCCCAGATTTGCATCACTCTACTCTCCGACGCAACTTCTAAGATCATCAGCTTCTTTGTAAGAACTCACTCTGTGAATTACATCTAGAATGATAAATTAACCAATGTGAATCACAGAGTGGCAGTACTATAATACATCACTGCAGGATTTGATGGTAGAAGGCATGGTGGAGTAGAGTGAAGCTAATCGTGGATCACACGTGTTTAAAATTTACACTAGTGGCGATACATATGGTTTATTCACCAAGGATCTGTTGCTTTGAAAGAGGAAGGAGGAGGGTTTCACCGCAAGCATATATGATCAATCTCTCGCTTACTTTGTGATTGGATGTGATAGGGGATAACCTTATTTTCTTCCTGAGATTATCGCTACTGCGATAAACATTATTTATTGTAGATTCTTCGTTTGCGAAAAAGCCTTCTCAACATTCCTTCTCAACAATCTGGAACCCATTCTCCTTCTCCGAACAGTGACGTGTTCAAAGCAAGACCAACACGCACGTTGTGTCCAAACGTCTCCCGAACGAACAAAAAATGAGCTCAAGGACGAACATCATGTGAAAACAACTCTCTTCTAGTCCAAGCATCGACAAAGAGCAGTTTAGATTTACTCTATCAAAACCCTTTTCATTTGCACTTTTCCCTCTAGTGAGAGAGAGCTGGTCTCTTTGCAAACACACGAAGATGAAGAAAATATTCAAAAAGAAATCCAAGCTGCAGCAGCCTCGCGATGACTCGTCCCTCTCCTCCTCCATGTCGTCGTTGCTTCCCTCGAATGGAGGCACTCCGCCTCGCAGTACTTTCTCGAAGCACTCGCTACGCGATGTGTCGTCGGCTGAAGACTGTCTGAATACGAATATCGAAGCAGCGGCAGGAGAGTCCACCAAGAAGTTGACTCGACGCAGAGATTTGGAGGTGCTGGGACGAACTGTGGGGACTGTGCACGAGGCTCTTTGTTCCATGACCTCTTCTTCTGCTGCTGCTGCAGGTGCCATTGTAGGGAAAGGCGACGGGGATAATGAGGCTCAGCACTCGATAGCGGTTACGGATTTGACATTCAATCCCCAGGGCTGCATCTGGAATGCGTGGCTATATAATCATCTCCAACAAGGTTCGGATGAGAAGCTGGCCGTTGTGGTCACGTGCTGCACTCACGAGTCTTTAGAGCACATCAACCACAGCAACAACAAGACTGCTGATCAGCAGTTATCATCGTCATACTCTATCGAAGTATCTCCCCGAGACAACGCACCGGAAGCTACCTTAGTAGAGGGGATTCACCTCTTGAAAAATCAATTGCAATGTGTGTTGGATCAAGTGTTGGAAAATGACTCTCCTCGAGTGTGTGTCAAGATGAATCCTTGGGGCGGGTACATGCCCAAATCTGGCAAGTCTGTCAATAAAGAAAGTGGCAGGAGCGTGGATTCTTCAAACGTTGTCTTGACTGATGTTGGTGCACAAGATATGTCTCGTGTAGCACAAGATGTGTCCGAATCCAACACCTCAAAATCGCTGGATGCAGCATCGTCATCATCAAATACTACTACTGCTGATTCGGCACCCGAGAAAAAGACAATACTGCAAATTGCACAAGATCTATCCTCCGATTCATCAACCAATTCGAATGACAATCATGAAAAATGGGATGCCAAAGTTCAAGAGAGGAGGATGGCACGTCAATNGTTGCTACTTCATCTGATGCTCAAAGTGCACGAGAATTGGACCTACAACAAGCCAGGCAAGAGTTCGTATCGTCTTCCAGTCTATCGGCCGTAGCGCACAAGGTATCCACCGACACAAGTCATTTTCAAACCATCAAGAATGAATCCAGTCTATCGGCAGTGGCACACAAGTCATCCTCCGAAAGAAGTTATTCTACGACAATCAAGAATGAATTGTCCACAAGAACCTTGATTTCGACCGAGGTTACGACATCCAGTAGTAATAGTAGTAGCAGTGTCGAATCTTCGAATTCCAATTCCGAAGAAAAGAAGGAGGATGAGAAAGCAGTGGTTCCATATGTCAACGCCGACATTCATTTATTTAACAACAGCAGCAGCAGCAGCAGTGTGGAATCTTCCAATTCCGAAGGAAAGAAGGAGGAGGATGAGAAGAAAGCAGTGATTCCATATGTCAACGCCGACATTCATTTATTTAACAACAGCAGCAGCAGTGTGGAATCTTACAATTCCAATTTGGAAGAAAAGAAGGAGGATAAGAAGAAAGCAGGGGTTTCATCTGCCAACACTGAAACTCATTCCTTCAACAATAACAACTACAACAGCAACAGCGGTAGTGATGATAATAGTCCATCCAAACACAATTTAGACTTGATAGCCAAAGGATTAATGACTGAACAATCCATGAAGCGGCTATCGGCAAAAACTACAGAATGGGAAGAGGATGATTCCGATACCAATAGCGAATATGAATCCGAGTACGATGCAGAAAGTAATGTCGACACGGGTAACGCCATGCATGCCGAACGAGGATTGATGAGCAAACATTCCATCAAGAGGCTATCCAACAAATCCAATCATGGTAACAGTAGAGGACACGTCAAGAATATGATGAAGAATATTGTACACAAAGTCATCACCGAGAAAGAGACCACGACACCACCAACTACAGCTGTAGACGAAAGTGAGATTGTTTATCACGAAATGAAACGTACAGAAGAAGATGCAGAACGACGTTCTACCTCGAGGGGTATATTGAGTCAAAAGTCTTTGGCTAATTATTCCTCTTCGGATGATTCTCCTGCGACAAGTCCGGATGCGTCGTTTGACGAGGCATGCTCCGCTGGTTTGAGTGTCAAGAGTGCAACTGCAAACAAGCATGCAGGTTCAGATCAAACAGCTATTGCCAATTCCAACAACGTAGATACCAACAAGCCCACCAAACCCAAGGCAAAGCCAGAGACTCGTCGTTTGTCCGATGCCGAAATACGATCGGCTCGCAAAGGCATCTTTAGTAAAAAGTCGATGATTGTTGTAAACTCACAGCTTGAATCGAACCTCGATGACGATCTTGACGAAGCTGAGAATGAAACATCGAGAAATGATGCAAGAAGTAACTTTCGTGAACGGGCCATGCGGGGTCTGCTGCCAATGAGCTCTAGGTTATTGTTGAAGCAGGGTAATGATGCTATTGAGTTGGCCCAAGAAGTGGAAGATGCTACAGATGATTCATCCTCCGAGGATGACGCCCCCCAGATGGATAAGAGAAGCAGCTTCAAGACTCGCAGTCTGAGAGGGCAGCTCCCCATGAGTTCGAGGTCTCTGCTTAAGCAAGGCAACGAGGGAAATGATTTGGCCAGCGAGGTGCTGAATGAGGATGACGTCTCCACTATTCGCAAGTCGATGCCATTGCCGCGCCGCACTTCGGGTGAACTCCGCTCTGCCGCCAAGGGCATCGTGAGTAGAGCATCCATGCTTGAGTTTGAAGGAAAAGAAGTACAACCAAAGGAGAAACGTCGCATATCCGTTGATGAGGACACAATGCTTAATGATTGGCAGTTGGATCACAGTACTCCCGATGAACACAATGTTGACAGCCTCGTCTTTTCTACCAAAGAGCTTGAATCCGATCACAAACACAAGGAAGAACACGTTGATATCTTGACAGAGGGGCAGATTTACCTCGGTATTAGTATGTTGGTCTACATGTATTCTCATTTGCGAGAGACAGTAAGGCAAGGTCTGACGAGAGTTAAAATGGAAGACATTGACGTACACAGCTGCCAGAGTGTGTACAATGCTCGACGCAAGATCAAGTATCTGTCAAAGACTAAAACCGCCGGATCTATTATCCGAGTAGTGATTGATGAGTTAGATGGCGAAGATGAGAATGATGCAGATCATGAGTTGCTGAGTGGAGAAGGGAAAGAGTACGAACAAAGGTAAGTCCGATTGTTGTATCCAACATGTATGTGCTTATATTGCATGCTCATGATCGACCTGTTCTGTTTCCAAATTCACAGCCAAACAGCTCAATTCCGCAAATGGATTGAAGATTCAAGAGTCAGTCAGCTGGACGAAGAGACGGAAAATATGATAGTCGAGCTTAGACGCAAAGTCGCTCGTCATCGTTGGAAGCGTGCAATCAGTGCAGTAAGGTTGAGTTACAAGCTTTCTGGTGGCAAGGCTCCCAAGTTTGAGGCTCCAGTGGCTGCACCTGGATGTGAGAATGAGAATCGTTTTGTCGATTTGAATCAAATGATGAGTGAAGTTGTCCGAAAGCAACCCAAGTACTTTAAAGAAGGATCTATCATGGATAACCTGATTGAATCTGGCATTGAAGTTGTGTGGTTCAGCGACTTGACGCAAAATGATGTTGTTTATGGCGTTTGCTGTCAGCGTGATGAGAAGAAAGTTACTGTCGTATTCAGAGGGACAGTGAACAGCCATAACTGGAGTGTGAGTTCGCTTTTGGATTACTGTGGTTTGTCTATTGAATGTTCAACTCTTCCTCATATTGTTGTCTGTATCTCTTTCACAGATGAATCTAAAGTTTGATACCAATGAATATCGCAACCCGTAAGTTGAACTTCTTCCTCGCAGTCTTGACTTTAGTGTGGAACACAAAGCTCAAATCGTTTCTCTTCTCATTTCTTCAGGATTAAAGTCGACTATCCGGGACGTGCTGATGAGTTGTCTCTTCACTCCGGATTTGCTCTGTACCTAATGCGAAAGCGAAAAGACACGGGGATTAGCAAAATGGAGGAGATCTTTGATAAAGTTGATGCGATTGGAAAAGAAATGGCTCCGGATGGCAGCTACAAGCTTTGCATCACTGGGCACTCCCTGGGCGGCGCTCTGGCGACGTTGTTTGGGTTCTACGTTGCAGCGAAACCGAGGTTCTCCAACTTGAAGAACGTTTATACATGGACATATGCAGCTCCCCGTGTTGGAACTCAAGGTGAGAGCCTTTCTCAACAACTTTAGTACATGCTCGAAGACACACGTCTCATAGCGTCTATTTCACCACAGCATTCTTTCATGCTTATCAGTATCTTGAACGCATTGGCAGAATACGACACGCACGCTTCTCTAACACGCACGACATTGTACCACTGATCCGTGAGTTGAATCTGATACACTTTGTCTGGAACGCATCAATTGTCAAATAATATTGCTGATTCTTTGTATGTCCTCAAATTAGCATTCTGTAACTTCGAAAAGGATGACTTGCAGTTCTATCAACACGTTGGTATGCGTATTCAATTACACAACACTGGTAAAATTGGAAAGATGAGGCTTCGGCATGCACTTGATGTGACCTATCCTCTTCGCCACGATTGTAAGTGCACCGTCTCTTCGGGTAGCTATTGGTTCAAGCGTTTGTTAGATATTTCTAACTTGATGTTGCACTTTCATAGGTTTGTCCAGGCTCAGGCGCGGGTTCATGAACAACATATTTGCCAATCTTACCACGATCAAGGGCTTTGGCAATAATCACACTCCTACCGAGATCCAGAGAAGGCTCCTCTTTGCAAGCCATTATAAACAAGCGCTTGCGTCGGGGGAACATTTCGCAGATCAGAAAAGGAATCGAATCAAAAGCCTAGATGAGTACTATTTTATCCGTGCACAAATGAAGACCTCAAACAGTTCAGACAAACAATGCGACAGTCCTCGTGAAGCCTCTTCAAAATCCCTTCTTCACAGGCAAAAGATTTGGATCATCATTTTGGTCTCCATGTTGCTACTTTCGTGGTTAAACTACATTGCAATCATCCTAAACATTGGCTCTGTCTGGTCCGTCTTCACCTACCCTCTGATGCCAATTACTGCTTCGTTTGGGGTTGCTCTGAATGTTGTCAAGCAGACAAGTTGTGCATGCACCAAGTATACAAGAACGCTGCTACATCTATTCAAATCGGAAAATCATGCTATCAGATCACCACTGTTCGTCTCAAAAGCTATACTGTCGAACTCACAAAACACTACCAGTTCAGTGAATGAAGTTGCAAAACTAAGGGCACTCAGATTTGTCGAACACGCGCTCTTCGATGCACAAGAAAGATTTACAGTGACCGAATCTGTGAAATTAGCTATAATCGATCAATCATCTCGGTATCTGCTCAGAATATCCTCCGTCCTTGATGACACAATGCTTCTTTACAGGGAGCACGCGGATACTTCTTGGCAGTATGACATGAACCAGAGCTTGACACTGCCGTCATTGGATGAAACATTGCACAAAGCAGAAGTCACTGAAGAAGAGCGAACAGTACTCAAAGCAGAAGTCGCCGAAGAAGAGCAACCAAAGTCTCAAAACGAGAAATTTCAACAGGCACTTGCGTACACAGTCGAGACAAAGATACAAGCCCTAACCGACAAAGCAACGGGTGTATTGTTTGATGCAAAGCTGGATGGAGAGCAGTATCTAGTTGGTGTTGGAGTAAGGAAAAAATCCATCATCAGTATATACGCTGTAGCAATGTATGCTTATCCCACAGTGCTCAAAGCAATCGCTGTGTTTCCAAAAAGAGGACAGGAAAAAGAAGCGCAGATAGCGATGAGAGATGGAGCTCGAACTTTTGACTCGACGTCTCCCACTACAACATTTGTGTTGCATATGGTTTACAAAGTTGACGCCAGTACCATAGCTGCTGCCATTGCAGATAGTGTAAGGCCTCGATACTCTGGAGATGCTGATAATGTGAAGCAACTGGAATCATTGATTTCTGATGGAGTTAAAAACAAAGGTGGATACGCCACAAAAGGCACAATCTTAAGGTTTGACTGCTCTGCTCAAGGGGTGAGTGTGAGTCTGGATGGCGTAAGTCAGGGAAATGTCATGTGTGGCAGCATCGGCAGCGCGTTTGTGGATGTGTTCATGGACGAACGAGCTGTGAGTCCAAAGTTGATTGAAAGTTGTCTAAATACATGGGGTGAAAGTGGGCTTTGAGATATCGCATAAGATACATGGCTGATCTTCACTCTTCACTTTTCCAATAGCCTTGCATAACTTGTTAATACATCTTAAGATGTAACTACTTAGTAACACACTTGACAATCAACAATAAGTGCTTTAGCATTCATTAAAATCTTCAGCCGAAGACTACATTACACTGTAAAGAGCTCCCAGGTCTACCATTCGTTACTTCTGACAGGTTCTCTTCTGGGACCACTATTTCTTGTGGGCCTAGGAACACTACTATACGAACGCCTGCCGCCATTGTATCCATCGTCATAACCCCTGGAGCCGCGTCCTCCGTAACCTCCTTCATACCTGTTGTTGGATCGCCCGCCCCCACGACCTCCGCGTCCTCCGCCTCCATACCTATCACTTTGATAGCCCCCACTGCGGTCATTGTAACTACTATATACTCCACCACGCCCGCCTCCTCTACCTCCATAACCACGTCCACCTCCACGGCCTCCTCTTCCTTGCTGTCCAAAATCTCTTCCGCGGTTGATTTCCATTTCTTTCAATATGGAGAAGACAGCTCCGCCAGCATCAATATCCTTGCTGAATTCTAACAGCTTCTTGGCATCTTCCACCTGAAATGTTTGAGAATAAGGCGATAGGTTAGCACGATGTCAGAGAAAAAAGAGTGCCAGCCTGCTGAACACACTAAACACTTACACCCATATCAAACATGGCACTGCCAGTCTCATAGTTTGTTTGAATCTTTCCAATATCCGAGTCAAACACCAAATCTCCACCCTCGTCATGGCTCATCTTTGCAAGCTTGCCAACAGTAAACATAACATCACCGGGAGATACGCTTCTACCCCTGTTGTTGGTCATTTCTACCGTGGCGTAGCCTGATTCTCCGGTGAGTAATGAACGAGATTCAACTTGGACAGTTCTGCGTGCAATAGCGGCGAGACAACGGGCCACCACATCCTCGGGATTGCCTTCGCTGCTGGCCAAGAGCGTGGAAGCAGCCTCTTTGAAGTACTCGGCTGTTTCATCGGCAACAGAGTTACATGCAATTGCAGAAGTTTTGGCAGCAGCAGTGAGTGCAGCTTCGGTAGAGGGAGGACCCTGCAGGTCAAACTTGAACCCATGTCCAAGACTGCGTTCAATACGGACAATATCACGTGCTTGGTTTTGTTGAAAGAGCAAGACAGAGATACCCTTGGCTCCAGCACGGCCGGTACGACCTGATCTGTGTACATAAGTGTCATTGTCACGGGGAGGTTGGAACTGAATCACCAAATCGACATCTTTGATATCAATACCACGAGCAGCCACATCGGTTGCAACCAAGACATTGAAGGCACCAGCACGAAAGGCGGCGAGAGTGGCATCACGTTGTTTTTGTCCGATATCACCGTGGATTGCTTGGGCAGTCAAGGTCTTGAAGACGCCTCCAGACACAAGCTCGTCACACTCAGCCTTTGTCTCAGTAAACACGATAGTTTTACCAAACAGCTTTTGTTGGAATGCCCCCGAGGTCTTTGATTTGGCAGCCTTGGCGGCGGCAGCAATGGCATTGTGATGTTCATCCTCCTCTGCTCCATCATCGTCATCATCTTTGTTGGCACGAAGGCTATCCAACTTTAAATCCTTACTGATCTCGACGGCAATAATATCTTCCAACATATCCTTCTTGGCAGTAGCCCCAAAAGGAACCTGAATAGCCACATGCCTCACAGTTGTGGCAGTCCTACTCTGATTCTGCCCGGTAATGTCAATACTCAATACATTCTCTTGATAATTGGATCCAATCTCTCTCACCCACGGAGGAGTGGTGGCCGAAAAGAGAAGCACTTGAGTCTTTTCCTCGTTGGCGCTACCCACGCCCTCGAGGATTACCTCGACATCTTCCGCAAAGCCCATGTTGAGCATTTCATCCGCTTCATCTAGGACTACGATGCTGCATTCGTCGAGTTTGAGGTTGCCGCGTTCGAGGTGGTCAATGACACGTCCGGGGGTTCCTACAACGATGTCAACTCCTTGACGGAGTGCACGTGCCTAAGAGGTAAAGATTGTAAGTACGGAGATGACAGGGTAAACATACACATCTCAAAGCAGAATGACCACACCACTACTCACCTGAGGATCATAAGAAACACCCCCATGAAACACCTCCGTAAACAACCCAAGAGGCTGACAAACCTCCCTCAACTCCCCCTCCACCTGCCTCGCCAACTCTCTCGTAGGACACATGACAATCATACTGGGCAATCGTCCCCTCTGCATTCGAATTTTACCATCACGATCATCCACGGTGCCCTTACCGGAAGATTTGGCTAATTCCACCAAACGCACCACGGAAGGCATGCCAAACGCAAGTGTTTTACCGGTACCCGTTCTAGAACGACCAATGACATCACGTCCAGCGAGGATGGGTGCCATGGCCTTGGCTTGGACGGGTGTTAGGTGAGTGATGCCCTTGTGGGATAGGACGTCAATGACGGAGGTGGGGAGGCCGAGTTGAGTCCAGTGGGGGTTGGAGGTGGATAGGAATTTGGGATCGGTGTAGTCGTGTTCTTTTTCCTGTAATAATTGTGGGGAGATGAAAATGGTTGTTGAGTGTGTGTGTGAATGAATGAGATGTTGACTTGTGAATCGAAAAAACAGGTGATGAAAGCCCTAAACAAAGTCTTGTGGTCCGAGACAAGCTTTGCTTCATCAAAGAACAGACTGTCCAACACATTGTTTTGTTGTTTGATGTATTCAGGACTGCAGAGATACACTAACATGTATGCGACAGCTGTCAAACAAATAAATTGGCCCAACCTGTTGCCACCTCTTTTCACGGAAGTTAGACAACAGCATGATCAAATATGAACCACTCTCTGCACTTTTGGCTCAAGTTATTCTTCAAAGGAAGCTGCCTTTCTAGAGAGAGTCATGCATGGTAAATATTACACTTTGACACAAGTCCTGCGTGTTCTCTCCCTCTGCCCTCATCTTCCATCAAGTTGCCGGGTATGACAGCTCTAGAAAAAGCTCCAAGACAACACAGCAAAACATCAAGTCTCTGCCAGATCAATTAGATACATGGTGACACCACTGAATCAAACCGGCAGTCCATAGCCAAAAAATAACAACCAACCGAGCAATCAACCAATCAAACACAATAAGCACAAGCCTCAATAAGCTTACCGTATCAACCAACTCCCTAGGAAACTCCCGACTCCCCTCCACATGACCCCTAGCACCCTTCTCGTACGTGGGATGCTCCGCCTCCTCCATCGCCCCACTCAACAATTCATCCAATGCCGATTCCAATTCACTGTCTTGTGCTGCCGTGGAGAATTGAGCTGTCGATGATGACGTCATGATGCGTGGTGTGTTGATAGTGTGGCCTACTGTATTCCCAAGTCCGTTGGTGTAGACTGTGTTTATACGGCTGATGGTAGATTTACCATCGAGGTGATGACCAGTCAACAAGCTGCCAGCTGCACTGCTAGCAGAGAAGGCACGGACGCCGAATCGTCTGGCAGAAAGGGCGGCGAAGCAAGTGATGCCCGTCATGGTGCTGATTCTACTGTTGTTTCTGGATGAACGATTGTGATGATGACTGCCTGCTGTTCGATATTGATGATTTGTGGTGGATGGTTTGATGAGCATTATACAAGAGTGTTAGTGGCTGCTGCTGCTGGCTGGATGCTGTGGGCGAGAGGCTGGTGCTTCCCGATAGAGTTGTTGTTGTGTTAGGCTGCAGGCTTTTGGTGCAGCTATGCTATGCTATTGAGATGAGGTTTAGTAGGTCCTGCACCGACTTGTGTGTTGTTCTGTGAAGGTGATGGGCTTTTGGCTGGCGGAAAGAATTCCAAAGTATAGGCTAAATAACCTGTCTGTTCAACACTAAAACGAAAGATTTCTTTATTATCAACAAACAAGAGTTTTTGTCACAGAAAGGTAAAGGTTATGAGCCTGAAAGACGCACAAATTTGTGACGCAGTGGAGTAGAAATTTTGTGAGACACCACCAAGAGATGAGGACCAGCACCAAAGCACCAGCAGCAATGACAAAGCAGGTTCATGTGTGAGACTCTGGAGATAGAGACTGGTTACAATCACACTCGCAAATTCACATGCAGCACCATGGCGAACTGCAACAGCCACCACAATTTCTATGGGAATTGCATGCATTAATGTTGGTTGTGGAGAATGGAGAATCAAAAGAAATGCAACAACCAACCTGGTGTATTTCATCGAAATCAAATAGAACATAAAACAAGAAATCAGTGAATTACAATACATAGCATTATTTAATCTGTCCAGTATCTACACCAATTCACTGCGTGCTCTGCAAAATATCCATTAGGCTATGGGCTACGCCTACGCCTTCCCTGATTCTTCTGCGATCATACCAAACACCAAGAGACAAGAGATGAGGGCTGGACATGCAGCACCATGGCCAACTGCGCGGCCACCATGCTAGTGGCAATATCTCCCCCTCTCTTATCTGTTCTAATCTGAATTAGTTCTCAGTTCTCAACTTGCATTGACAGCTGAAACAGCTGCTGAAAATTTAAAAACCAAACATCAGACAGTAATTGTCTCCAAATTGAATAATTCAAACGGCTTTCATTTGACGCTGGCTGAGCCAGATGCTAGTAGAGATCACAAGTGGTAGGTACTGTGAGTTTGACTTTGTTTTGTGTTCTTAGTTTGGGTGCCCATCGGCTGCATCTGCCGCTCCTCGGGACCTGTAATAAGCAATGTGTTTTGATGCCAATAGGAGCAAGAAGCATCTGATGGTGTCAACACAGAGAATTTGAACAGCTTGGTCAACAGAGGATGTCAAATTTTGTTAAAATTGCAAATTGCAACTGAAGGAGCAATTTCTATGCAATTTGATGTTGGTCGTTGTAGTTGTAGTGATTTGTTTGGTAGCCTGCAATGTGATGTTGCTGATGAGATGTCATTTTCAAGTGTTATTGGGTTATATCATGCCAATTCAACCACTGGGACCACAGAAGGCATCAAATCACAGCAAGATTGCCGTTGTGAGGTGCAAACAACAAAGCAACAAGCAACAGAGCCGCTTAACTCACTAATAATCTAAGTTGCTTCACCTCCTCACATGGAGAGAATCTGCGAGAACCTTAAATGCTCAGTAACATTAGAGTTAGAGGTGTGTTCTAGCTTAAATGACTAAAACTACAGGGAATCAACCCCCAGCACCAAAAGGCAACACCAACACAACAGACTGCAGTCCCCAGCGCCGACTGGGCCTGCAATTCGTTTGATGAAAAACAACTGGATAGTGATAGTGACAGAGAGGATCACGTCATCCCTACCAATGCTCCCTCAGTCCGCCAGGCATTGGATGAGACACCCATTACCACAGCCATCCCTTCCATCAAAATGGGGGGAAGCAGAAGCAGGCTATATTATCATGACACTTTGACTTTGACACACACAATGCCCACCCATGATAACTCTGCAAGTCAAAATTACAGTTACAGAATAGTTATTGGTTATTGGCAAGACCATCCATCATCCATACACCATACACCAACAATTGCTTTCATAATTCACTCTACCCCTGCTTAAAGCAGAGGAAAACAGAGGATGGGTGTCACTGTCACACGCAAACATCATTATCTCCTCATATTAAGTCCTGGCGCATAGTATGTCACTTTGTGAGCCTGTGCATAGCACATCACTCAGTGAACATGTGCTCGTCGGCAGTCATAGTTAGATCCATAAACACCTTTTACCTTTATTCACCAGGGTACTACCTTCGGAAATTTTACCTTTCCTATGCTCTGTTCTCTGTTGAGATATGTAGTTCCCCAGCTGTCCAATTATGTATGTTGCCTTTTCTAGATTGAAACCACAAAATGTGCGTATGTATAAGGATTGCATTAAATTTAATATAAGTTGCTTCGATCAAGCAAACAACAACTCAAGGTAGTATACTAATTGGTGTAATGTTACAGATACTATCCTCTATGAAAACTGAGCATTTCAAATTGATCGTTGATTCGTAGATTGCTAGAACAGAACCAGAACAAACATCTAAAACAACGATTGTTTCTGACTTCTTGCTTCGTAATGGTAACAGTAACAGTAGTAACAGCACAACAGATACTTTGATGATGCAAATGCAAAAACTGTTGCACTTGCAGTCGCCAACACCAACGAAGAGTCTCACCTTTTGAATGCTTGCGAACTTCGCATTGACCTTTTGGGGGGCCCAAGGTCCCACGGCCCATGATACCTACCTCTTACTAATGCGTAGAAATTCACGTAGGAATTAGTAGTCGATTTTCCATCAAGTCGCTCCCATCCCCTCCCTCCTCCGTCTGTTCGATTTTTCAAGGTGAGCACCATGGCGACGTGGGGAGAGCTCCACTAGAGTGCAGCGGCCCATTTGATATACAGTCAGATTATTATATAGTCAGTTATTTGTGTCGGTTCGTTGGCTCAGCCTGAATGCTGTCAATAGCAGCTAGAGATGGGATCATCAACTGGCCTTTTATTTATCGTCGCTAACAATCAAGTTCTCTCTTCATCTCTCTCCCAAAAACACACCAGACCCCTAACAACTCACCATGACCGTCGCCGGAGAGATGCGCCAATACCAAGTGGTAGGCCGCAAAGCCGCCACCGACGAAAACCCCAACCCCGAAGCCTACCGCATGATCATCTTCGCCCCCAACCCCACCACGGCCAAATCCAAATTCTGGTACTTCATGCGTCAATTCCGCAAGATGAAGAAAACCACCGGCGAGATCCTCGACTGTGTCGAACTCACCGAGAAAAACTCCCGCACCGTCAAGAATTACGGTATTTGGCTCCGTTACGACTCTCGTTCCGGTACGCACAACATGTACCGTGAATACCGCGATTTAAAACTAACCGGAGCCATCAGCCAACTGTACGATGAGATGGCCGGACGTCATCGCACTCGTCCCCGTTCCATTCAAATTATAAGGACGGCGACTGTGGCTCCCAAGGATCTCAAGAGGCCAAATGGGATGCAGTTTGCTCAGGCGAAGGTCAAGTTTCCTTTGCCTCATCGTGTCGATTCCGCGAAAAGGGGGCAGAAGGCGCTGAGTGATAGGACTTTTAGTACTGTGAGGCCTACTACCATGTTTAATTAGAATGTTTTGTTTCAAGTGTGTTTTGAAAGAGAGAGATAATAGTTGAAAGAGAAGTGAAACGACACGACAAACTGACATTATTAAACAATAGTATTAAACGACAAGAACGAAAGTGCCAATATTGTCATCAGAGTGTTTCTTTTGTTTGTGCAAGTTTGGTATTACTTTACAAGCGAAGTTACAGATCAACATTCCGTGACCTTCGATGTGTTATGCATAACTAAATTAGACGCAGGGAGGTCCTGATTTTGTATCTGATCAAAGCTCATATAAGTAACATTTACACAGCATTAAGAAATGAGATATCAAAATTAGATGTAGGAAGGTCCTATCATCTCATTATTATTTGCGAACACATCTTTCTGAATTCAGCTTTAGTACCTTCCAGCGAGTAACAAAATTCATTACAATCAAAAGGTACGATCTTTGGTTGCTCATTTCCCTCCTCTCTCTCTTCCCCGATCCAGCCATGTCAGACACTGAAACAACCAACGATGTCAAACCAGAGGGAGAGGCGAAGGGAGAGCCTATTACCATTCGAGTTCGTGATCAGGTGAGACGATCGAGTAGACAATTAATGGCATGTGCATATCGCACACGGTCTGGGGTGTTTGCGTGGCTTCATTGTATTCACGGATGACTTCCTCTGAGCACCGTTGCTTGCTCTAGTATATCCTGAAAGTCGATATGGGTTCGTATACTATTAGAGTATTGGGTGCTGCTAATGTATATGTTGTCATTGGGAGCTGCTTGAGATACAGACTGCAAAACGGCACGGCCGGCATGCAATTTAAAATTGTACATTTTGATATCATTCATTGTGCTAGATCATCATAATTCTATCTTTTGTCGATTTCATCACGCAAACAGTCACTCACAAAACCACGCACATGTCCATCACCCATCACAACATATCATAAAACAGACTGGCGAAGAAACATTCTTCAAAATCAAAAAGACCACCAAAATGACCAAAGTATTCGCCAATTACGCCTCACGTAAGGGAGTTCAACCCGATTCTATCCGTTTCTTACTCGACGGAGAACGTATTCCCAATGATGCCACACCCGAAAGTTTGGATTTGGAGGATCAAGATCAGATTGATTGTATGTTGGAGCAGACTGGTGGGCAGATGTAGATGGACAAGATGGTGGATTCTTTACAATATTCATTTATACATGGCAACAAAACAAATGAGATGTGATGAGATGAGTTCTTTTAGGGTAGTTCGGTTCTGCAGATTTAGAAAGACATCACAAGTACAGATTCTGATGAATTCGACTTATCTTGTGGAGGAAGGAGACTTTGACAAGAAAACAAGGTTTGCTCTGAAGGGTTTGGATGCAACTCATCTGAGGCTTGTTCATTGTTTCTAAACTAATTTGCTAATACTTCATTGAATCAATGTGATTAGATTGGATTAGAACCGGATATGTGCAACATTGCATTTAAATGATTTCTTCTCTTTTTTCCAAAGAAACTGATCCGACAGGAGTAACCAAATACAGCGAAACAGGTTGCATTTGTTTTAGGAACAATATGGGTAAAACTGGGGTTGGTAAGATGGAAGATTACCAAGAAGAGGATCAAGTAATACGATTATTTCTTGATACGATAGGGGATTGTATACATTGGTCATGATAAGTATCTAGAGTTATCTTCTAAGTACTATCTCTGTTAGGACCCATTTAGCTCATGTTTTTCCTTGCCACTACATCTCACAGTCGCTCTTATGATCTTTGTGGTGAGCTTTAGCACACTCTCTCGAGCAGTACATGGCAACCTTACAATCAGAACATTCATATATGTCTTCAGCCTTACCACGATTTCTACAAAAAGATGTCCTTCTTTACAGCTCCTTGAGGCAATCACAAGGGATGCGATGATGGAAAAAATTGACTATTTCTCGCGTGCAGAGAGTGATATCGGTAAAAGCCTTTACGATTTCTGCGCCAGCCCTGGTCACTTTGCCATCAAATTTATCACGGGCTTCAATGTTTAACAGTAGGAGCACCAATATGTAAGCAGCGAGATCTTTCCTTGGTTTTGTCAAATCATTAACTTCAGCATGCACCAGCACCTGCCGTCATGCCTCGAAAAAGCTTTCGTTGTTTGTCATTGACTCTTTTTTACTCTTTGTTGTAGAAAGAGAAGATCTCATCGATAATAAACGTAATCCATGAATCTTCATGTACATCTTGGGCAAGTTCTATTCTAAACTCAAATGCTGATTACAGACTCAAGCAAATACTCGAATCTGCATCAGTACAACCAGCTGGAGCGTTGTGGTGATGTCAATCACGTTTCTTCTGCTCGGCTTCTCTTCTCTGCTGCTCGGCCTTTCTAGCTTGGCCCTGTGCTTTCTGATTTCGTTGCATGGTTCATGTTCAAAATGCCTGATTTAAATCAACGTGAAAACTAATGGTCTCAAAAGGTAGGCCAAGCAGGTCTTTCCTTTTCATGTGTCGCTCACCCAACTCCAAACGAATTAGTTTAGCAAACAACCAACAGACAACTAAAGAGTGACCAGGGCTACATACCATGGCCAAAATAAAGCAAGAAAACGACAGCAGCACATCAGACGCGCAAAAGATTGCCGCACTGCAAAATGAGATGCAGCAGCTACGTCACCTTATCGAGCAGCAATCGGATCAATTGGCCAAGCAGCAAAAATGGCTGCAGCTGATACAATTCTCGTGGCTGACGTTTTTCTTTGTGGTGTTTAATCTGATATTGGCGGGTGTGTTTATCGCCGTGTTTATGAAGGATAAAGGTAAGTGCATATCTTCAACGTCGTAGCTTGTGCATCTATTTGTCTTGGAGGTGCAGCCACGGTCAGTGCGTTTATGTTACCTAACAATAATTAAACACTGAATCCTATCAAAGGGCCACAAGATCTATATCTTATGGTGACAGCAACGCCCATGAAAGCCAAGTTTGTATCAGAACGAGTTCGGGTGAAAATGACAATGGAAGATCTGACTGCTTGTTTAGTTGAGGCATTTTGGGGCAAGTCATAGAGGAAATGAATAGTTGCATTTTGTTCAGACTGACAGTATCTGCTTGCCAACGCCAATACTTTGTAGAACCAGGCCAATTGAATTATCATGTAGTTGGCAGCAGTAGATGGAAACTGGTCACAATATACAAATAACAAGCAGGTACAATATTGAAGCAAAGAAAGAGCATAATGCGGAAAAAAGTACATGCTTCTGTGAGAGGAATACAACTGGCTTGATCACGCTAAGTTCACTATTAGTACTACTGTAGCCATTTCCTTCCTCTCATGCAACGTAAAGGGGATTCTGAGGGTGTGATGTCTGTACCAACCAGCACTGCATGTTCAAACCCATAATGATAAGTGCCTGAGAAGTAAAATATTGCACAAGTTTTAGATTGTACTACAGTCTAGCATCTTCAAATGGTATAACACCACGGCGCAGTAACTCAATCTCTCGTTTCAAATTGCTCCTTGCACCGACTTCCCATTCTGCACGTCCTACCTCAGTAGCGAAAACATACTGATGCCTTTTCTCCTCGTTCCCACCTGCAGTAACAGCTGTTGATGCAGCAGCATCCATTGGCAAGAAACCTTCTAATATCCCTGCCCTCTTGCTGCAATACACTTCCCTCTCTACAAAGCTGTATTCTTTACGAATGCAACCGGCATATTTGTCGTAGGCATCGGACGGTTTACCCAAGATGGATATATCCGCATCAAGAAAAATGGCAACGATTATATCATTGGTTTCGTTGGCTTTCATCGAGCTTAAAATGTGTGATGCACTGGCTATTATGCATTCTGTTACCTTAGATGCAATATGTGATTTGATTTCAGTCGCTACAACTGAGCCCTGCCCTGATGGATTGTTCAAATGAGAACTCATTACAGCTTGCACCTCTTCAACAAACTCCTGAAACAAATCGGCGCTGTCCTTTTCATTCGTAGAAGACTTGGGATTGTAGATTACATCGTGAAAGAATGCCGCCAAGGTCAAAATCGCTACATGATCAGGTGTTACATCCATCTGCGTTTGATGCTGCAATAGAAAGTCTAGTGATGACAACACATCCTCGGCGTGTGTCCAGTTGTGATAAGCTCGATGCGGCTCATTGTACAGTGATTGGACCTTATTGAACCACGTGTCTGATGTATTTGATATTGCATCGAGTGCTGCTTGATCGAGCTGCGTGGGAGTTTGTGGATGATCGTCTAGTGATGATGCCGGTGTGAGATCACAGAGGAGTTGGAAGACAGATTCGTCCCATCTGCGTCTTATTGACTCTGACATTTGCAATCATTTGCTATGTTGGTGATGTCTATCGTCTTGACGAGATTCTGGAGAGGAGCGGCAACAGGATGGCAAGCCCCTTTTTGAGATGAAATCTGGGATAATTTACCCTATGTATTCGGGGCGCAAACCGAAAGGTATTGAGCTGAAATCCTTATGTTATACCTATAAAACGTATCATTGTTCTTTATGTCATCTAATTCTGAGCTGTCTATTTTTCTGAAAAGATTCGAAGTAGTTCAAAATCAAAGGTAAATTGGTGCTTCACTAACAGAACGTTACCTGTCAAACTCAAAGTTTCTTTGGACAAATTCATTAAGTCATTAGTAAATTTGCTCGTGCTTGTGTCACTTGCTTTGACACAATGAATTTGGTTTTTAGGCGTGTAGGCAAGACCGTAAAGCAGCGGCAACATTGCTTCATAAAATCATTATCTTCATCGGTGCATCTATGCTCTTTCAGATAAAGCACGCAACTCCAGACATCCAGACCTTCATTCACACCATGAACACAACCGCAGCTCCCGATAACATCATGCGTTGCAACGAAAATGAGGCGGCATTGTCCTTGTGCATCATGAGCCATAATAAGGCGTTATCTTCGCCTCCTCCATCCGCATCATCTCGGCCGCCAGCTGTTCTTGTATCGCCTGTGCCCCCGTCGCCTCCAGCCGCTGCGTCTCCAGCTCCAGTGCCAACTGCTCTGCCTTCACCTCCTCCGGTGGTTCAAAACAAAGTGAGAGTTCGTAATTGCAAGGCACCGACGCAAAATGGAACAGTTGCAATTGAAGAGATGACCCGTCTGATGAGGTGAGTTACTGTTGCAAGTGCAGTTACTTCTTTGATCGTTATCTATATGATGCTCACAAACATAATCATTGCAACTCATGTCAAACTTACAGAGTCTACGGCCCCATCAAATCCATCCGCTCACGAGCCCCCTCGAAAACCTCCGTAACAAAAGTGATGTCCATCAAACGAAAGTTCTACCGTTGGTTTCCTGACTTCTCTGAACGATTTGTCCGAACTCCAGAAAGCTGGTATCGTCCATTGATTGGTCACGAGGCTGAAATGAAGTATCGTGCTGCCATGAGAGACGAGGATGAGATGGAATTGATTTCATTGAGGGCGACAAAGAGGAGGGAGAACCACTTGAAGAAGAAGGCTGCAGAGCAGCTGAAGCAGCAGCAGCAGCAGCAGCAGCAGCAGCAGATCAAGAGTTAAATGATTTGCAATGTGTCGTTTTGCCAATGAGAGGTGTTAATGTGAAGCATAACTGCTTGCGTCTAGAGATATGGATATTTGAATGTTCGGCAGTGGATGCGCTGTATTTATTGGAGAAAGATTTATAGTGTTCATGTTAACAATCAAACACTTCACTACATCACAAATGTGTTGCCAGTGCCCAAGTATTACTAAAGTACGGTCAGTTGTTCATTTGTTTAACACAGCACGTTGATCCTGTTCCAACACCAAAGATCGCAGTCACTGTAAAATAGTAGCCTGCCATCATTATTGACTATGTAGTTGATAATGTACCACTCTTCGACAAAATGAGGTATAAGTAACTGAGTACAATGAAGCTTATTCTCACAAGGTTTCACTTGGCAGTTTGAATACTCTAAAGGTTGATTGGGCGAGAGACGGTTGTATTATGATGTTGGTAAAGGCGCCTTCTTTTTAGATACAGAGTATATGACTTTGTTTGGCTTGGTTTGGCTAAGAAGTTGTTCTTAAATATGAACATTCCTTCACACACACACATCAACATGTTATTTGTACACTTTCATTTTCTTTACAAACAGAAATTCCAATACAGCTTTTTCAACGATTCATACTATGACAGCACAATGTTTCAAGTAGATACTTTACAACCATGTTCTAAGGCGATCCTTCTCGCTCTTTGCCTTGATTGATCGGTACGGGACTTTCTAGAAAGGCCCTCTGGTTATCCATATTTTGTTTCAAGACCATGGCGCTGGGGACTTTTTTAGCGTTCGGGCTGCCATTGGTACAATATGGTCTAGCATAGCGCGGAGTTGGCTGATGAATGATTGGTGGTTGATTCCAATGAAGTACTTCAGAATTGCCACGATCTTGTTGGGAAGAGACATACAAATCCTGTTTCCCTTGATGAGAGTAAGGAACCTGTGAGAATGCACCTGTGAGGAGGAGTGAATCCTGCTGATCCTGACGTTGGACTATGTGGCTGCCAAGTTCTGGGTTGCACATCTGATTTGATTGCGAATGAGCTGTGGCAGCAGAGTTTTCGAGCAAGTAAGAGAGGGGATAGAATGCAGATTGGTGCCGACGTCTAATCTCTAGGTCCTGGCAAAGAGTATGAAACATTCCAACCAAGTAACCAAGCTGCTGTCCAATCGGACTTTCACTCTCTTCTATGGAAAGTAAAGGCAGATGGAGCGTTGAGACACCACTGGGACCTTGCGATGGCAGCCTGCCTCGTGTCTTGGTTGCTTCTGAATGGATGGAAGTGGGCACTCCGTCAGGAACCCTCTGCGTTGAAGTCCCACCTTGATTCTGATTCTGGGCAGGAGATTGATCTGACAACTCTCTGTTGTCACCCTTCAATGTTTGAGAGCCCTTCGTAATCGTTGCTTCTGTTTGCACTGAATGGCTCAACAGAGCAGCCCATTCCCCACAGCTAAACTTGTGATCACCAACATCATCCAACCCAGGAGGATTTTTCTTGAACCTACCCAATGCTTCGTCATAACTGGTTATGAACTCTTGGCGAGACTTTTCGTGATTAAGTCTGTACTTCTGCAGGTGACTCTTGACTCTCTCAACCATCACCTCAGGGTTAGGCTTCATATGATCCATTATGACTCTTGGAGAGGAGTGCTTGAGCCCCACGTCAAAAACCGCAGCCACGAAGTCACGATGTAACTCGTCTGGCCACGTGAAACGCTTCGACCAGCGAGGATCTTTTGAAGATTCGATCTTCTTTGTTTTGTCCTCTTTGCCTTTCCTGTCACGTGCAGACCTGCAATTTCCATCATCGACACCCTTACGTTTGCTACCAGCAGCAGGAGTACTGTCAGAATAGGACCCGTCACTTCTTGTAGATTCGGATTCACTGCAAGTAACCTTTCTTGTGCTGTCGAAAGGTGGCAGAGCTGGCAGCAATTCATCTGCATCATCATGAGTATCACTAAACTCACTGCTCGTAGCAAAGTCGTCATATACTTCAAGTACCGCATTTCCAGAGTAGGTGTGGGTGTAGTTGTCGTTGCCATTGTTCAGGCCACCGCCTGTATTCGTATTGCAGTCATTCATTCGATCGATATGTGGATGTTGTGCATGTTGCATGTGAATGTGTAAATGAACAATACTCTCAATTCCACATTTTTTACTGTTCATAAATGGTTGAGACTCTCGGAACTCGCACAGACCTTTGGCCTTCTTCTGGTAAAATGCCGTGTCTCTGCTGGCGCACACCCAGAACCTCCCTAAAAATCTGTGGATTATTATTATTATTATTATGTTACATAAAACTACTGGAGATTATTTCGAGGTCCTACGTAGGGGGGTCCAAAATCGTGGGAGAAATCACCTCGCGTTTCAAGATTAATGTGTCACAAGTTCAACAGCTGTGCGTGTGTTACTTGAATCACAGGTTCAAGATGCCGTCTCGGTCTCGGTCTCGGTCTCGGAAAAAAACTGCATACGTCACACTTCTCGCTCTGATGATCCATTACCCTTGCGCAAATCGTAACCGATGCTGTCGTCTTCAAAGCAGAAGAATATGCCAAACGATACACTGCCTAAGCCGAAGGGACCGACGGCTGCATGTGAGTTCGTCCTGCAAGGGGACTGTGCGGAAACGGTCGTGAAATAAATGCTAATTATTGCTCTCCTCACTCACGTATTATTGTTTCTCTCACAACGATGTTATAGACATTTACTTCTTCCGCGAAGAACGCAGTGAAATCCGTGAAGAGGAAAACGCCAGTGGTGAAATGAAGAGCCCAAACGATAATATTCACCGGATTATTGGGCAGAGATGGAGAGGGATCAAACCAGATGAGGTGAGGCACACAGATTCATTACGACCCGTGAAATTTTACCATATGAATAACTCACAACAGGTTGTTATGATGTCAGCGTGCGTTGTATCAAGAGATGGCAAAGAAAGACAAAGAGAGATATGATAAAAGAGAAATGGCGATTTACATGGAAGAGCTTGCTAGTAATGCTGGCTCGTCTCCAGCTGAGGATGACACAAAGCCACCAAGTTCTATGCAACATCAGGTGGCATCTCCTTCTGTGGCTCAAACCTTAACAAGTGAAAGTCCTCAAGCAGCAACGGGCCGAGATAAAGATTTAGGTTCAATGAGCGTTGAACAGATTGCCCAAGCCTCCAGCATGCTTCAACAGCAAGCAATTCTTCGGGAATCGAATGAATTAAATCACAGGTATCTTATACTTGAACAACTGGGGAAGTCTGTTATTTTATCAGAAGAGGCGAGGCTCGCTCTTGCTCAAGCAGCTATTCCTGTTCTAGGGCATTACGGTTTAGGCAACCCATTTGGAATGCCTGCTCCTGGCCAATTGGGAAGTTTGTCAGATGTACCATTAATGACTCAAGCCATGATGAAGGCTCAAGACGATCGTATTCTAGCCCTACTCAAGAATCGTAATTCGGATCAAGACGATGGTATTCGAGCCATACTCGAGACTCGTAATAATTTGAGAGTCTTGCAAGCTGCTCAGGAGGGACTGCGTCAGCTTTTATTGGACATGCAGAAGGATGGAATTGATGAGTCGAACCAACTAGATGCATCCGAGCAGCTTGATGGCGGGCTATTGCCACCAGTCATTGCTAATCAGCTGCCGCAACAATTTTCAAATCAAAGCCAAGTTGTGGCCCCTAGCCCAACTGCCACGCAGGCTCCAACGTTACTCAACGCGACATATCAAACGTCGTTGGCTACTAATCCACCCTCTAGCAGTACTGGACAAAACAGAGCGAGATTTCGTTGTGACAAGGCTTTGGCAGCAGCAGTAGCAGAATCCCCTGTCGACCTATCACAAGTTGCCAACCAAAGCCAAGTTTCTGCCAGTGCCACGAAGCCTCCAGCATCCAATGTGACAAATCAAACAAAGACTTCCATCAAAGTGAAAAACCAAACACAGTGCTTGGCTGCTCGTCCACCCTCTTACATTGCTAGACAAAATAGAATGAGAGTTCGTGGTGACAAGGCTTTAGCAGCAGCAGTCGCCGCCGCGGAATCCGTTGCTAACATATCACAAGTTGCAAATCAAAGCCAAGTTGCTGCCCCTAGTCCAACTGCCACGCAGCCTCCAACATTCACCAGAAACGCGTTGACGCAACCGGTCCCTGAATTTCTATGGCAACTCAACGCTTTGACGCAACCGGTCCCTGAATTTCTATGGCAACTCTTCACCATGCTACGTGATGAAAACCTCCGCAACGACATATCTTGGGAAGTGCCCAGCATCAACGAAACCAAAGCCATGGGTGGTATCAAGGGCATTGGCAAAATCGTCTGTCATCAGCCTGGTGTACTCCAAGAATCTGTATTGGGAAAGTACTACGGCCATTCCAAGTACTCCTCGTTCCAAAGACAACTAAACAACTTTGGTTTCAAGAAGAAACTTCACGGTGGAAACAAGGGCAAACTTAACCCCTGCTCTTATGTACATGAAGGCCTCGATGCCAATGTGGAGAGTCTGTTGGGACTCAAGAGCAGGAGACGTCCCCTTCTCAAGAAACGTCTGTCAATGGAGCTTGATTCGACTATTGTTTGTAGCATTGATGAAGAAGAGAAAGTTGAGAGACCCAAGAAACGTCGCGGCTCTCTCGAAAGCAAAAGCAGTAGGAACAACAAGTCATCTATCTCAGATGGAGACAAGAAACCATCGGCCCGTTAAGCTGAGCCCATCGCTCTCCAGGCCAAAGAGTACACTGCTCCAGCTGCAGCTAACAGTGTGGCTGCACCCTTTCCCCCAAGACCCATCCAAGTACCCTCCGTCACCCAAAGACTCATGGTTAATCCCGCCCCCCTCGGTACCCTTGAAAATAACTTTGACACTTTGGCATCAAGTGGCATATCCATCTCTGTCATGCCTCTTCTTCCACAACGTTTCTCCGCCAACATGGCAGGTGCTAGATTGGCCAATAACAACGAAACAGGGCTTCCTATCGTCACCCCAGCACAGTCAAGGCCCGCTCTGCAGCAGGCATTGGTTCAAGTGGAAGCTTCCAACGATAGCTGAACTAGCTCAGCTATTGAGCACCGCCCTCCCTCCCACCGATGTGTTATTTGATGATAACTTTGATGACGATTTTGATGCTGCCGCTTAATCAAATATATGCCAGTGCCACGCAGCCTCCAACATCCAACGTGTTAAATCAAACAAAGACTTCCCACAGAGTAACAAATCAAACACAGTCATTGGCTGCTCATCAACCCTCTAACAGTACTGGACAAAACAGAGCGAGATTTCGGTCTTTTGGACAAACTATGGCAGCGGCACAGAAGCGCGGAATCCCTATCACAAGTCGCCAACCGAAGCCAAATTGAGTGCCACGCAGCCTCCAACATCCAACCTGGCAAATCAAAGACCTTCGTGGATGGCTGCTTACCCACCCAACAACAGTTAACGTTTTGGAGAAGAAGGCTGCGGAACAGAACAAGAAATAGAGGTGGACGATTTGCAATGCACTGTTTTGTTTTTTGTAGAGCGAGAGATGTTCTTGTGAAGGATATTCATATTCAATCAGTATAAAGGTCATATTGTATTGTTTAAGTAAATATTATGGTGCTGTACATCATGTTGGATTTTCATTATGTTGACTTTGCAACCTATTCCAATTACTTGTAACTTCTAGCCTAGATCTTACATGGTAGTGAATGGAGAATCACAGTAGTTGGAATGAACCGAGAAGCAGTTACCAACACTACAGTCAGCCGACGAAGAGCACGGTACTCCGCAGAAGGTGCTCTATCTCGCATCAATCTCGCTAACTCCACATCGAAACCAATCATTGCTTTGGACTGGGTTTTCATATGTTATCTTTGGAATTGAATCTCAGTAGTTGTCGTGTATGCCCCAGCACCATTCTCTAGATGCACATTCTACACTGGAAATGCAAATATTGCCGCATGTTTCAAGTGCATAAAGTTCAGAGGCACCGCAGCGAGATGCTTTACCGACGACGAGAGATCAACCTGCTGTTGGAGAGTTAGTAGAGACAGCTGTTGGCTTTGATGGCACTCATGGTTGTCGTCGAGGTGCTGGTCCCAAATTCTAGTTGGTTTGTTGTAATCTAATGACTTGACATGAAGTACTTTAGAATTTATGTCAAGAACCAAGCATGTAGATCGTCGTGCCAACTATATAAACCAGACCACATGCACTTCAAGGTTGTAGACTGTAGAGACTTGTTGCTGACGGCGGATGATATTATGTTGTGATGGAAGATATAGTAGTTTTAGAGGTGAACATCACAGAAGAAAAACTGTTGTCGTCATTTCTGGTATCTTGATGGAGTACGTTTGAATAAAAGATGTAGTCGATGGTTCTGCAGACGGATCCATCTTTACGTGCTTTCCAAGTAGAATACAGATTTGGATCTTGCAGATTGTAAGCAGATTGCATGGTCCAAAGCGACCATTAGGATCGAGTATACATTGCACGAATGCATCATTGGGTTCTGAATTAAAATCTCCCATTATAATGACATGGATTCTATTTCTTCAACCATTTGATTGCAGAGTATCCGCCATTCGATTGACTCTTAATTTCAGTTCCGAAGCTTGCAAAAGTCTAATACGTTCGTTCATGTGGCCTTTCTTGGCTTTTAGATGCGTAGCTACCACGATGACAATTTGGTCTGTATCAATGCGCTGTAAAGGCACAATGATGTAGACCTGATTCTGAGCAGCTTTGCGTGCGGGATCGTGTACTGAAATGTCGTTGAGTGATGCGTCTCCTTCGAAAGAGCCCTTATCCACAAAGTAATCGAATGTTGCATCTGCAAAATCACCAGTTGACTTCTCAGCCTCCACGATACATGAACACGGTCTTTTGATAGTGCAAAACTTGTATGCATTCCAAAGCAAGGCCACACCATCCGAATACCAACCCAATCGCACACACGGACTATTTGGCTTGGGTTGAAGTACTCCGTGATACGTATTGACGGCGGCAGCAGCAGCACCGTGCATTGACTGGTTTGAAGCATCATCACGAACCAACAATGGACACCAGAAGAAATGAAAGTCATCTACCTCTTGCAAAGCCACAATATCAAATGGCAAACCAGCCTCGTCAATGCTGTTAACTCTGTCAACAACTGCACCAATCTTTGCAACAGACTCACTCCGCTCTACCAATCCACCACCAAGCAACACATGAACCAGTCTCCATTTCCTCAATTCGTAATCCAAAACAATTTGCGGTTGAGATGAATGAGTGAATCCACCGTATTTTCCATCCGACACTGAGTCCCAGCTGTCACTATTCATAGGATAAAATGAAGTAAGAAATATCGAATTGGGTCCAGAAGAGAGGCCTCGTGCCAATGCGTTGAATGTTGCCACCGTGAAGCTGCTGCTGCTGAGTCTGTGCTTCTGCTTCTGCTGCTGCTGCTGCTCATGGCTGTTACTATAGTCTGCTGCTGAACTTGTAATAGTGCATGTAGATATCCAAGATAGTGGATACAGATTGACAGTACTCAATCTCGATGATTCTGCCACCAATAGATCGTGAACAGATTGGATTTTGTACATAAACTTATCTACAAACGAGTTACCGTCAGACTGTTCATTGTACAGACTTTGACTTCGGCATCTATGTAATCCTGCAGACGAATGAGAACGACAGGTGCCTCATCACTGCCGTATCACCGCCATCTCTGTCGGAGCAATCACTGTTTGTGATGATTGTGATGCATGCGTTGCCGAATCGATCCAAGGCACGCTGACTATGCCAGCTTTTCTTCATTGAGAATTTTGCGATGTTGTAGGCTGCCTAGCCAGTAGAAAGTGTGGGGAGAAGACGCCCTGGTTTATGTCGAAAAGACGAACTTCGTCAAGATGTGAGAGTAAACTCGCGAATTAAACATCCAACCTCACCTGCTTTAGTAGAAGTTCGGACAGAAATACAACGAATTTCGGAGCTCACCTAACCTCATCCATAAATCTGAAATCTCAACACATCACGTCTCCTGTTGATAATGGCGTCTGCAATCTGTCTCTAATCAACCAACGACCACGCAGATCCATAAAGCAGAGCAATCAGGTGAATAGTTCAACGGTAAGTTCAATTTGTTTGTCATGTCGTTGTCACGAGCTATCTAGGGACGATTTAAGAGATAAGAGGCAGACGATAAGAGAGAGAGATCTCACCAGAACAGCACTGCTGAGCAGTAATTGAACAACAAGTCAATTATCGCCTGCTAGAGGGTGACGTTGACTGTAGAGAATCAAGATTTGGAAGTTTCTCGTTCTTGTCATTTGTTGTGAGGTCCGTAATGCAAGGGTCAGCTGCTCTATCTCTATTATCTCGTTGCTATTTGAATTTATTTCAGACATAGTATTTCTGCAGTGGCTCTCTCCATTTCATGTCCTTGGATCTCTTCAAGAATTCGTTTACTTGTTCTTTTCCTGCTTTCTGCAAAAGTGGCTATAATGCTGTCTTCTGCCTTGAAATCTTGATGTTGCGGTTTCTTGTCAATAATAATTGGTTTGATATTGAATGTTAACTTCGGCGTTGACTTCTATCTCGTTGCTTTCTTGTCAGGGCTTTTATTAACTTCGTCGCTGCTTTATGGAATATTGACTGACTATCATTACACTTTGCTCCTGTGTGTTTACATAGACGTAGTAGTCATTCAAGTGTTCTGGCGCAACAGGAAACGAAACAACAAATCACTGCATCACTCTCTCTCTAGATTCAAGTGAATCCATCCAAACATTGAACGTAACAGCACTGTGAAAGTAACATTGGGCAAAGACAGAACAGTAAAGAGTTAATACACTTCAAAAAGCTTCACCAGCAGCAATCTTATGATTTATGTCAGCCATTACAACAAAATATTATGGTTCGACCAGCCCGACCGAGCTGAAAGTAACATTGGGCAAAGGCAGAACAATATTCTATAGAAGAGGTAATTCTCTCTAGAAAGCTTCACCAGCAGCAATCTCATCCGCCAACAGTCCAAGTTATTGCAAAAAATGGTTCGACCAGCCCGACCCTCACCATCGAAGAACAAGTCAAGTCACTCCTAACCCTGCCCCCTGAGTCACTCCTTCCACACCACCGGCATCTTCTATCACCAACCTACGCCCAAAAACTAGGGAAAGACTCATCCACCTCTAAACAATTCTGGATAGCCAAAGTCCAAGCTGCATTAAATGAAACATCTATAATTCATAGCCTCAAAAATTGTACAGTTAGGAAAGAAAAAGCGTATGTATACAGAAACAAAGTAAAGACCCCAGTGGACAGCATCTCCTCTCCTTCCAGCATTGAAGAAGCAACCCTCCCGAAAGAATGACAAAAAAAGTAAGAAGTAGGCGTACTTTTCCGACCATCAAGCTTGATGGTTCCCCAAATTGGAAGAGCACTTTTTGCTCATCGCTCAGGCGGTTGCTCTGCACTGAGGATAAGAAAGACAAAAGGGATGTCTGCCACTATGTAGAGATCAATGTAGTGTGTAACTTTTTATGTAAGCTTAAGCATAACAATCTACCAATACCAAATAGCAAAAGGTGGTTATAATGTTTACAGTTCTCTCTTTGTGTGTGCTTCATTAGTTAATTAGTTGATTGTAGCATCGGTACTGTCAGTACTAAAGAAGAATCTATTTTCTATGCGCCGAGCGGACAGATCCAACATCAGGACCTTCCAACAACTACCTACATCTCGTCCTTTTTGTAAAAAGAAGCTAACAATCTATGCAGCAACAGCAAAGAAGGCCTTGTGGAAGCTAAAAATGTATGCTTTTGGTGGTCGTGTAGGGGCAGGAGATGTAGTACTCTAGGAAGAACTCCGATCGGGAGCTAGATAGGGATGATTGGGAGGGTCAAGGGAGAAAGGGATGATCGAAGGAGAAGTTGCCCGTGGTGGGCATTGAATATCAAATGCAGTACCCACGCGAAAAATGGTATTCGTTGCGTAATAAGGAGGTAGGAGGGCTGGTATTGGCTGTTTCTCGGTCGCCCAATTGACGAGACGACAGGGGATAGCCTGGTGGATGATCGCCAATGGAAGGGGCGAGGGGTCGGTGGCTATCGGGGATGATGGCTATCGGCAGCGGGGGACGACCCATACAGGAGGGCCGACATCAGCAGTTTGGAGGCTGGCCAACAACCGAGAACACAAGAGCGGACGCAGGGGGATGGTCAATGACATGTGGAAAAGCATTGGCGGTGGCTATCTCATCATCAGCGGCCGCTGGAGGTGAGGCAGGGGTGCTGTCGGCCATGGTTGTTTTGCTAACGTTTGAACGCAAAATGGTGTGGCGGGAGAAAAAGAGCAAATCCACTCGTCTTCTCGGTTTCGCTTCACAGAGCCAAGAGCTTTTCATGCGTGCCAACTTATTCTCTACCTACTTCTAAAATACAGGACTACATAACTGCTTATCTACTTCCAGCTACTCCACTGAATAAAGCACGTGTAAAGCTCTGGAAGTGTGATTAGATTCGGATGGCCCCGGGCTGTTGTTGTTGAGAATGAGCCGCCGGAGTCGGTGTAAATGCAGGAGGTGGATGTTGAATGCCTGGATGATGTCGAGGCGTAGAATGTTCAGATATTGTGGTAGCGGTTGGATCCTTTGCAGGAGGAGTCGGAGCCTCCTCGTGTTGTTGGATGTTGTGTAACATCAGTGTAAAATTTGATGAAGTTAGCCCTGTTTGAGTACGGACAGAAGGAGAAGGTATCGAAGCCGCTTTGGCGAAAGTGGGTGCAGGCTTCAGCGTATGTGTTGCAGTCCTCCATCCAGTAGTGGTATGGAGTCTTCACGCCGGTGGAATCTGAGATGAAGAAGACACCACAGGGATGAGTATGTTTGGTGCCGAAGGGGCAATCGGTCGATACGGTGGTGTTGTAGACGACCCCCCCTTTGGGGTCTTAGTCAGGTAGCTCGTCGGCCATGACGGCTCCCGAGACAAGAGAATTTGGGTGGGCTGGGTTGGGTCAGCGGAGAGACTGATTATCCGTTGTCAGGCAGAGGTGTAGGGGAGATGCTGCTGGACTTGAGGCTGCCATGGAAGCACTCTCCCCAACGCATAGTAAGGGCTCAATTAACCTGTTGCTCTAGTGCTGACAGGAAATTTATTTCATGGCAGGGATACACAATTTTGTATGCGATTCCATCAACAAACTAAAAGATACTTTTGAATCCATTAGTTGGTGTCCGATGTAATCTTTAGTTACTTGAACATGATTACCTGTAAAACTTGTGTCTGGTGCCCTTCGGGGCGGCTCCGGATGAGCCCCTCCACCATGAGATTTTTGCTGTGATTCCACTGCCACATTAACGGTGTAATTTAGCTCAACCAACACCATGCAACCAACGACAAACAAGTCCGAGTAGATTCCATCCAGAATACGACGAGATTGCAAATCCATCACAGCACATCCTCCGGATGCATCGATGACTCACAACACCATCCAAGCCTTCAATTGACCGACATGTCATTGCCCATACTACTATCTACGTGAACCGCCCCGGCCCTCCCATTAGAGAACCAGAATGGACTACATCGAACGAGATGCAGATTTGCAATCCAAACCAACTGGGAGACTATTCGTTGACTTGACCTTGGGGATGAAGTACCGTGATACTGTGATCGAGTGAATGCAGACCGGGGAGAGGTATCGGTGCTGTAGAAAGCGGATTGCCAAGAGATGGCAAGCCCCCAATCAATCGACAGGTGATGTAAAAAGCGGATTGCCAAGTGACGGCAATCCCTTATCGACCGACAACTGTGGAAAGTGGATTGCCAAGTGACGGCAAGCCCTCAATTCATTGACAAGTGATGCAAAAGCAGATTGCCAAGTGATGGCAAGGTAAGCTTGGATTTTTGCTTTTTGGTGGAGTGGATGGGCCTTTTTCAGTCCAAACGGTGAATCTGAGAGAGAGGAAGTTCAGTTGAGGTTTACAACAATGTGTGTCAGCTCCTGGCCATGAACGAAAGTTGCGGAAATCAGATTGCTGAGTTAGCCAAGCTGTGAACTTGTCATGTACTGTGACTATCAGCTGAAGCTTTAACACAGCAATCACAACAGAGTGAATCCCAGTCTGTTCACAATGATCATTGATTGTTGTACGACTACTGCCACCAAACGTTCTGGGTACAGGGGAGGTAAGGCATGTTGGGAGTTGGACATGACAAACAAATTACAAACAAAACGTGGACAAGAAAATCAAAACAAACACAAGGCAGGTGGGCCAACAACACAAATCATTTAGCTTTCTTTTGCAACCGGGGTGGTAAAAGACCCTATGCAGAGGGGGGGGTGAAATCTGGTTCAAGGGGCGCTGCGCGCCCTTATAGCTGGGGGAGAAACCGTAACGCGCTCCGAAATTCCTCCCCGGGACCACCAGATGTACTTGGAGACAAATTCCTAAAATTTTTGTTAACTCTCTCTCTTATTTCATGGCAGGGATGAGAGCAAAACGATGGACGTCATTGTTATGATGACGTTCGACAGACGAAAGATTCCTGTTCGAAATGCAATTTGCAGTTTGAAGTTGCAGTGGCAACAACAAGTCCGGTGTTCGCATCAGTCAACAACTCAACACAGTCAATACTGTCAATAACCACATAGATGGCCGATGGCTGCGCCCTAAGATGCCACCAGCTACCTCAATGTCAGAGTACTTGCCTCTTCACACAGCTACTCTTTTGGCTTTTGGGTGTTGGCAGATACCAAGGTTGTAGGTTGGATGGTAGAGACATGTTGCGACGGATGTATGAGTGTGGAGACTGAAGACTATCTACGAGCTGAGGCAAGCTGAGGCTCACACTTTCTGTTGAAGTGTAAGATCGTAGTGAAGTGTATCATATTGTGGTCTAGTGATGGCTGACGGTATCTCTACCACCACTCTTTTGCTCAGATATGTAACAAACTTCTTGTGCAAATTCAATGTTAGCTAGCTTCAGAGGAAGTGTCTCCAATCCAATCATTGACCAAACAAACTTTTACCTTATCTAAATGCACCCAGCAAGATGTATTGATTTGACTTGGCTCCCCCCTCAAAAACAATGACCGCACCATATTCGTCACTTATAAACCAACAACCGTCCCGTATTCATTACCATCGAAACACCCACATATATTCTGATCCACAACATCTCTACCACTTGGCAGTCTTTTCCCCTCCCTCATTATTGTCAACATCCAAAGTATGATGGAATATCCAGCTCTTATCATAGTTCCCCTCTCCATCTTTGCAAGCCTGCTGCTTGTACCAAGTGGCTGCATCATTAAACCGCTTGATAAGTTGACAAATCATGAAGGATTCACGTTTTGCCACGTGCGGTCGAACCTTTACTTTTTCACCGTATGGTTTACCGCCGGGCTTGATGTAAAAGTTGTATAGGGAGGCGAGGTCGCTCGGCGGTTCCATCAATAAAGAAGTACCGCACGATAAAAAATC
Organism: Cyclotella atomus; assembly: GCA_036939935.1. Classification (NCBI taxonomy): domain Eukaryota; phylum Bacillariophyta; class Thalassiosirophyceae; order Thalassiosirales; family Thalassiosiraceae; genus Cyclotella; species Cyclotella atomus. The sequence goes on along the minus strand of JALLPI010000117.1, from coordinate 3,232 downwards.
GGAACCCAGTCGATATTTCCCGATGAACCATTTTCCCAGCCAGTAGTTTTGACAAAAGTGTATAGTGTAGGGTAGCTTGTCTTCAAGCTCTTTCATTGTGGAATAGTTGCAGACTTCGTCATCTTTCAATTGATCAATGAGCTGCCATCCTTCTCCATCGGAGATTTCAGTGTTGGATACCATGAAGGATTCGGCGAGGGTGTGGGGTAGATTGATGTGAGCTGCCCCCAAAGACCAACCGTACATTTCACCCAATAGGCCTGGGTAGACGTGATGAACTCTGTGTTCAAGATTGAAGCGCAGTTGCAATGTTAGATTGGTGCGCATGATCAATTGTACAATTGTCTATTTCGAATTCAAATCATAACCACAACTCACCGTGGAACCAACATACACCAAGCATTCACAATCGCATACATATCCCTCCCCGTAGCCATATACGGCGGTCCACCGGGATAATTGTGATTCTTCTCATCCTGACTAACCTCCAACGCATGCGAATCAGTCAAATTGCTAAACACATAATTGGCATCCACGCTACGAAACGGCCCATCTCCAAACGCATAAAGCGAAGCCCATGGCTGTCCGTGCATCACTTTTTTTACCTTCGGCTCTCCCCTCTGACTCTTGTGAATCATGACATTGGAATCGGTGAAATCGTAAGTGAGAGGCCTCAATAAAATCATGTCAGGGTCCAAAATCATAATGATGGCATCTTCATTCTCCTTCTTATCATTGTACTTCAACCCATGTTCCAACCAATGCTGTATCCCAAACGGTTTATTGTAATACTTGTAATCATCCCCCGACACTTTGGAGAAATTGGGAGTAAAGTGAACGGAGAACTTGTCGGACAGCTTGCTGATGTGCGTGCGTTGAAATTCCATGAGTTCGGCCTGTTGTTCTTCGGAGCAGCCGGAGGCGATGCGAATGACGTAGCCGGGTTGTTGGACTTTGGCGGCGAAGAAGAAGAAGATGAATGATTGCCAGTTTTGGGAGGCGGAGCAGGCGGTGCTGAAGGTTGTGTAGTGTGTTGGGAAGGTGGTGGCATCTTTGTTGGCTGGTGCGTCTGCTTGGCCCTTTGTTTTGCTGCCTTGACCGATTCTAGAGACGGAGAGCTTTTCGCTGGCTGATGGGCTGACACCACTGGTTTTATCCACGGATGAATGTAGAGAGAATTGCGCCAGCACAATCAATGTAACCACAGCAATGAGGAGACAGTCGAGCCGCAGCTTGATTTTGGTTCGGTTGCCGGAGCTCGGTCGGGCTGGTCGAACCATAATATTTTGTTGTAATGGCTGACGTAAATGATGAGATTGCTGCTGGTGTAGCTTTCTGAAGTGTATTAACTCTTTACTGTCCTGTCTTTGCTCAACGCCACTTTCACAGTGTTGGTCACGTTCAATTATTTGGATTAACTTGAATCTAGAAAGTGATGCAGTGATGCCTTGCCTCTTATCTCTTATATCGTCCCTAGATAGCTCGTGGCAACGACAGGACAAACAAATTGAACTAACCGTTGAACTATTCACCTGATTGCTCTGCTTTGTGGATCTGCGTGGTCGTTGGTTGATTAGAGACGGATTGCAGACGCCATTATCAACAGGATGATGGTGCGTTGAGATTTCAGATTTGAGTTGGATGTGGTTAGGTGAGCTCCGAAATTCGTTGTATTTCTGTCCGAACTGGCTTCAAGCGCTCAAGCTCAAATTACGATAAAAAGATGATGCCCTTGCCACAATGGCTTGCTGTTGCATTACGGAGACAATATTCTCCAAGAGGGCTGTACCGCCACCAGTGGGGGCTGTAGCGTTCGAATATCTGGGATCGACGTGATCCAAAGGAGGGTTTTATGACCTTGTCTTTCCCTCGTCTACATTTATTGTTTGCATCTATGGCTCAACCAATTAATCAGCTGGGATCAATGCTCCTACTTCCTGTGATTACTTAGGACATGGGATAAGACACCGACAAAAGTGGGATTGGTTATTTTTGTTTTCAACAGATTAATGAGCTTATAATTTAGATTTTGATTTTACAACAACTTCAATTGTCTACAATTACTTAGCCCACTTCGGAATGCTGGAGACGTCCGCCTTAGAAGTACCCCATTTGCAAATAATATAACACGCTTCCTCTGCGATAGCATTCCTATTTCTTTGCATTCATCCGAATCAAACATATTTAGACTGATCACCTGAAGTATCACAGCTAGTGAATTGTTGAGAGAAGAATTTCAAGTCATCAAGACAAGCTCCTGAGCATCGAGTACTTACCAAGTATTTTCCATCATAGTTTCAACAAGAAATCAAACCATGGCCGACCTAAACGCCTCCATCACCAACTTGAACCAGCAGATGGCTGCACTCATTCAGGCCCTTCAACTCATCCTCACAGGCAATGCACCCGCTGCTGCCCCTAATCCTGCCACCTTCGCGACAACACCTGGGACCCACACCGTCGCCGATATAATCGATTACTCCACCAGGACTGGTACCACTATCTCTACGAGCACAGCATGAAGAGTTTGTATGAAGATAAGAGAAGTTCAACCTGCAGAATGAGAAAGCACCTGCATTCATCCGCAACGTAAAGTTGAGAGTTGAGAAAATCGGATGGGATCACGATGTCCAGGGTATCACGGCTTACCTAGTTGATAATGAAAGAGTCAATCTCATCGAAAACTACGGCCTGATCCCCATGACGGAGATCCAGGATCAATCCAAGCTGTGGTACGAGCACAACATCGCCTTGGGCAACCAGCGTCATGAACTCGCTCTCTCTGTCTGCTAAAGAGCAGATTGCAGTATACAAGGATGAGTACATGTTGAGCGATGGGAACAATCCAAGCAAGCTTGTGGGCAACGCCGCAGCACTCTACAAGATTGTAATGAGACTTACCACTATCGATACAAAGTCTACCAACACAACTCTTTGCGACTGCCTCAAGGATCTACCTACGGTTGCAGTCACACTCAACAGAGACATTGATTCCATCCACGCATACTTCAATGACACTTACAGCCAGCTTCGCGCTTGCGGTGAGGACGTGGATGACAAGGAAGACCTCCTTTTCGCTACCTATGCCATTGTTCCCGATGCCAAATTTCAATCCTACATGGAGAAGAAAGAAAGTGACTGGTGTGAAGATGTCAACGACATGCAATAGGAACGGATTGAAAACATATCATGAAGAAAGCAAAGGAGAAGTATGACTTACTCAAATCCGACA
>JALLPI010000116.1:0-32351 GCA_036939935.1 Cyclotella atomus | reverse complement strand
CTATGATCGCACCGCTGACAATTGCATCAACCAAACCGCATTTTAGTTGATTGTTATATATTTCAAACTATCCATCTTTGTAATTGATAGATGCTGAGGTAGGTAGAATAATGAATTGTGAGTATGAATATATTTCCAAAGCAAAAATGCAATTATACTAACGAGTACTCACTTTTACACCATTCCAACAATATATTGTGAAGTGAATAACTGATCAAAAGAAGATAAGAATGTGCATGCAGAAGAAAATGCTGTATTTATAACAGCAGCAGCAAATCCATGGGTAATTCGACCAGGTGATATGGGTACATTCCAAATGCAAAAAATGCCACATCTTGACAAGTATTTCTCACCTACTCGCCATTCCAACTGCATTTCCTGTGGCTTCTAACCAATCAAAATGGATGAGGGAGGTGTGGGTTGGTGGAACTGCTGCATGGTTGGCAGCAGCAGCCCTGCCGCGTACCTGTGAGTTCTTGATAATCTTTTCATGCATTTTTATGAACAAAAACGTGATTTCTTACCTCCTTACCTTTTTTTCTTCAATCTAAACGTTGCAGTTGCTTCTTTGATGGTTAGAAAGGAGATTGGCTGTGCTGCGGGGTGGCGGTTGGTGGTGTTCCGGACAAGAACGGGGTGTCGGCGGCTCGTGACGATGTATTTTCCGTCGCCGACGATGTTGTTGATGTCGGGGGAGACAGGGAAGTGTAGGGGGATGATTCTAATGCCCCGGTGAACGCCAGCGGTGCGGATGGGTGTGGGGAGGAATGTGCAGAAGTTTGGTGGGGATCAGGCAACTACAGGTGGAGAAATGAGGCTGCCATGGTTCGATCGAGGTCGATTTGTAGCGAATTGACGCTTCGTTGATGACAGCCTTGTGGACGATAACACAAAGAGAAAGATACTTAGAACAGATCTGGCTTCGTGGCGACATTTTGCAAAATTGGGAGAGAGCGAGAATTTGATGGGCCTTGTCTCCGCCAAAAAGATCGGAGGCAATTTTAGACTGTTTTGTATCCTCGGTCGGAGTAAAATAAAAAGATACTTTTTTGTGATGATTCAAATTTTAGCTTGGTGAGAATTCAGCAATGCACCCCCTACTACCATTCAAGTATGAAATTATGACTCAATAAAGACCGTGAGAGGCCAAAAAATGTGCCAGCGTGTTTACTCCGATACACAACTTACATACTAACTCCATGCTGAAACGAAAGCGATTAATGGCCAAAAGACCAACCTTGTAGACTGTTTCAGCAGCCGCTTTCACTAGCAAAAACAATCTATATACTATTACAAGTTCAATGATATATCAGGTTAGTATGTATTTGATCATTAAGATGTTATTTGCAAATAACATTGAATAGCATGGTAAAAATGCATGTAAAATGGTAGGAATGTTAGTATGAGAGACTACAGCAATGAATAACAGGTAAGCAATCGCTCGGTGAATGTATTTATTCATGTTTGAATGTTTTGCGTTGTTGGATCTGGCCGAATTTGTCAGGGAGGCTCACCATGTTATTGGATCGATGGTGTATTTACACGTGATTTTCTAGGGACGGAAAACGCGCTGGCAGTTTCTAGCCATTTTCGGCGCCATTCACGGCCTTTATGTGAACGTGTACTAGATATGGATAAAACACTAAATACCAATCTTGTGATGCTTGTGGTCACAACATTGCATGGAAGGATTGCTCTTGCAGTTGCAGTAACCAGCAATAATTCTAGTACTAAAACTAAAATTAAAATAATCAGAGAATCATCATTTCTGGTTTGGGATAAGGATAATTGGATGGAGCTCTTGAAAAAGTTTAAGGTCTTGCCAGATGTGATGAAAGTGAGGGTTCTTGATATGTATTGCTTCCCACTGAATTCCCATCAATGTGAGCAAGCATTAGCTATGCAGCTATTGTCAATTTTGATGGCCAACAGCTTCCAACAGTCATTAATAGAATTGTGTAGAGTGTCTTTTATATCTTCTGGATACCATTGCTAAGGTATCCACTACTGAGTTCCGCAACTTGTTTATTTTGCTATTTCATAGCATGTGACACGACGTGGCCTTGAATCCGCTGTGAAAAATAGGGAATAAAACATGGTGAGAATTTCCCAATCCCTCTGCTCTCTTCTTCTCTATCTTCAACTTTCAGTTCTTTTTGGGAGGATTATTACTATTTCTGGATAGGGCTCCTCAAGAAGCTTGAGGTCTTGAAGATGATTGAAAGAGAGGTTCTAGTTCTAGATATTATTTATTTACCACTAGATTTCCATAAGCATCAGCTTCTACCATTCAAGTATAAAATTATTACTCTCAATGTGCAAGTGTATTAGACAGTGATAAAACATTAAATACCAATCTTGCAATGTTTGTGGTCGCAACATTGCATGGTAGGATTGTTCTTGTAGTTGCAGCAACCAGCAACGCTTGGTACTGTACATTTGTTTTCAAAGGTACACCTGGTTAGAGGTGGTCCAAAATTTTGCCCCAAAAAATGATTGCATCGCCTAGATCGATGAAAATGAGGGTGGTTTGTACTTTGGAGTTTGTCCTTGGGTTGGATATTAACGCAGACACGGAGGTCAGAAGTCTGGGGTGTCAGATGGATTTAGCATATGAAAGCTAGTAAATTAATATTAATCATTTTTAAATATCGCCAAAATGACCATGCAAAAAATTAGCGGGCTTAATGCTCAGCAACCACAGGGGTGATTTTTGTTCTCAAGCGCGCATTTGATAGGCCAATAGGCCCCCTAGTGAATGCAAAAATCCCGATCAAAAATCCCAGTAGTAGCTTCACATTGAGCCCACTAAATTAGGGGTGGCTTTTTGAATTTGGGATAAGAAATGTGAATAACAGAGGATTCCTATTGAAATTTTTTCACCACCCGTTTACCTTTAAAATTCACCCGCCACACCTAATGTATCCCTTTTTGTGTCCTAACCGGCTCTGGTTACCAATTATTTCTCGCCCGCTGGTCGTGAAAAATAACCAGAGGTCAGCCGGTTATGAATTTCTCACCCGCCTCCTCTCACCTGCCTATCTTTTCACCAGAGCACACAACAACCATGGCCGAATCTGACCCTCCCCGGCCTCCGCTTCTTTCATGCCGCCCAGTATAGCATCGCCGCGCTCCCCATCGGTTTGTGCCGATGGCAGGGCATCGTCCTGTCTGGCGCAGATCCAACTATTTCCACCGCTACCAGCCGCTACCTCAATTCCATTGCTGCCTCCTCCAGCTGCTGCTGTCAACGCCAGAGAAGAGCTTCCCCTGAGACAGATCAGCGGTGGTGGCGAGGATGCACGAGCAGGAGGATAGACTCATTCGATAATGCACAGCAGAAACAACGGGTGTTAGTCAGCTGGAGATGGATCAATCTTGATACAATAAAAACAACAAAACTTGCATGATCGGCTGTTTTGGGGGCACAACAATGCAACAACCAACCACTTGGTACAGCGCCTTTTATATTATTGGTTATATTTGTGGATGTGTGCATATTAATAATTCAAGTGATTAACTTGAAACACAATCAATCACAACGGTTATTATTTTTGCACTCCCTCCATTGCAAATAGATGTCCTGAATGCTTAGCCACCAAAGCCAAAGCTGTTGCAGTTTACCACACTCTCTTGTTTATTTCCAAATTCTCCCTCTCAAGAAACTCTCCAGTTTATGCAAATTCTCCCCATATCAAACTCTCCGTTCTCTGGTTCATTTGCAAATTTTTGCCTCACACCACACTCTCTGTTTTATTGTAGTGTATCCTTGATGGTTGAATTTGGCAGCAGCAGGATCAGCCAGAGACATTTTGGAGACGCTCTTACTTAGAGCTGAGAGGGCTATTTGCGCCCGTGGAGGCATTCGTGGTGATGAGCATTGTTGCATCAGTGCCGTGGTGGGTGGAGAAATCAGATTTTTTCAATAGGTGGGGTCGGCGGGTGAGAATTTTTGTATCCGCGTGGCGGGTGAGTTTCAAAGGTAAACTGGTGGTGAAAAAATTCAATAGGAATCCTTTTAGATGGAGCTCCTGACAAGTTTGAGGTCTTGCCAGATGTGACAAAAGAGAGGGTTCTAGGCATGTATTGGTATTGCTTCTCACTTAATCCTCATCAGCTTCTACAATTCAACCTGGAAATAACTCCATGTGCAAGTATCTTAGGCGTGGATAAAACATTAGCTATGCAGCCATTGTCAATTTTGATGGCCAGCAACAGTCGTTAATATTTTTGTCACAGTGGTGACAGATATCAAAAGATTGCGGAACATGGATCAAAGTCATTCAAACACAACAAGTGTGCTCTATATCTTTATGAGAGCTAAATAACTCACTTATTGCCATCCCGATACATCGTATGCATTGAAGACTAATGGTGACAATATTAAGAAGTGCGAAGGTATTCAGGAGACAGCAGCAGGTGATATGATTATTACATTTTTGCACATTGGTATTGGTAATATGTGAGAGACATCAATGCATCTTAGGTTTAAGGAACTTCGTTGTGTGAAACAGATGGGTGTCCACTAAACAAATGCAAACACTGTGCCAAGGTACTCCTCATGCACCTATGATGATCACGGATTCCCTACTTGATATACTTGGACATGCCAGAGCTGAAACAAGGCAGCTCTCACATTGCTTGTAATTGCAAAAAATCATAATCAGTTAAAGATTATTGAATGATTGTTTGTCAGTGGTCTAAAACCAATGATTTGTCACGTTGAAAATAGCTTCATCAATATGTGCATCAAAGGTATGTCATATTCGACAAAACTGTCAGTTTCCAGCAACTTGGACACTCACAAAGTTTATATGTGGCCAATGTCAATGGTTCAAGCAAGGTTCAAGTTGCAAACTGCGTCATATTTGGCTAACAATTCAATTGGTATGCACTAACTGAAGCTCTAATGAATTTTTATTTTTATGTATCGTCATGAACTCTCCTTTCACCTTCGAATTGGTTCATTATCCATCGTGTCTCCATTTGCCTCTAAGACATAAAGTTTGTCAGATCTACACTGACACGTGTGAGTGACACTCGCAACAAACTTGGTTTCACGCAATTCACCATGGCATTTCCAAGACCTAGCCTAAGTACCACCATTGGCAGTGCCATTGCCTGTCATTGCTAAGAGTGAATTGTATGAAGTTGAAGGGAAAGAAGTTAGGGAGATCTGGTTATTTTTAGCTCTCCCTCTTCTGCTCTGTAGTTGCTTGTGCAATCGAAGAGATTTTTTAGCGAAGCACAAGAAAAGGCTCTTTTTAGCGATCGAGCAAGAAAAAGCAAAAAGTTTTATTTGACACATTCACGGCTTATAACTTTCGTAACATAACTCTGCAGTTGATTTTAGGAGAGCTCTCCTCTCACCTCCTTCCTCCGTACTGAACACTTCTTTACAACATGGATCTGTCCATCAAATTGGAACCGACTGATCTTGTGACGCTTGGCCACAACGATGAGCACGGAAGGATTGTCATTGCAGCGGCCAGCATCACGACCGGTACTAAATCAATCAGAGAAACGCCCGTTCTTGTTTGGGACAAGGATAATTGGATGGAGCTCCTCGCAAAGTTTAAGGTCTTGCCAGATGTGATAAAAGACGGGGTTCTAGATATGTATTGTTTTCCACTAGATTTCCATCAGCTTCTACCATTCAAGTATGAAATCACTCGATGTGCAAGTGTCTAGGCATGGATGAAACATTAGCTATGAAGCTAGTATCGATCTCGATGGCCAACTATCATGCCTATTTTGGTCACACCGATGACAGATTTTCGGAGATTGCAGGATACAATCAAAGTCATTCAGAACAGTGCGCTCTATATCTTTATGCGAGCAAAGTAAGTCATTCTTGCCGTCCGTCGTATACATCGAATACAGATGATGGAAAGTTGGAGTACAAAGCTATTCAGGAGATAGCAGCAGGTGATATGATTACATTTTCATACATTGCTGATGTGTGGAGCACACCGACCCATCTCAGGCGCAAGAAACTCCAAGATGAACGATCCTTCCTATGCAAGTGTACCCGTTGTGTGAAACCAGATTGGCTTCGGCTGATCAAATGCAAACACTGTCATAAGGGACTCCTTGCATGCACCTACGATGATGAAGGATTCCCTACTTGGACATGCCAGAGCTGCAACGAGGCAGCTCTCTACATAGATTGCAAGGCAAGCGAAGACTCCATGAGCGACAAAATCCGCCAACATGAAGTGCAGAGTGTGCTGAGTCTCGAATCATTGTCTGTCGGTGGTCTAAAATCAATGATTGGACAAATTGAAAAGGAACTCAGCCCTCTACACTTCCTCGCTTTGAAGGCACAGAATCAATGCGTGAAAATATGTGCACGAAAGCATGCCAAATTGAGCAGAAGATTGACATGATTCCGAACACACAGATAAAGCGTCAGTTCCTCGAGCGATTTGGAGATCCACGAGACTTACGAAGTGAGGCTGCAACATTTGCAATCAAGGTTGTGCTTGCAATCGAGTGCATTGCTGCCGAGTGTCACGGATGCTCACACAAGAGCAGCACGCAACACGAGGCAGTTTACGAAGCTGCCATAATCATGTTTCATTGCTCAATGACCTGATGAAATGCCCAGAACGCTTCTGGCCTGAAAACGCAAAACTGATGGTTCAAAAGTACGCACCGCTGATGAAGATTCGGTTTGGAGAATAGGACAAGGATGTTGCTGATGTTGAAATGAAGATCATTGGAGTCTCTTCAGCATTTTCTGAGCTTTCCCAAGACCTCCAAGCGATGAGCATGCCATCTGAAGGAGCGTGTGCTTCATCGAACAACGCAGGAAAGAAGAAAGGAAAAAAGAAGGGAGCTTCCACGAAGAAGAAAAAGGAAGAGGCAAATAACCTAGGTCTCGTGCCATTTGTTTGTTATGTTGGTCTTAGACACGGATCGATTGGCAGATAATCCCTTCTACAAGTACTAAAATGTTTCACTTCGAATGATTCAACTTCCTCATCCCCCCATCAGAACCGCAAAGGCATTGACAATATTGCATATCTACACCAACTTGAATCCATCAGTGAGTCTCTCAGATTTCAGTAAGTTGTTAGTTCACTAAACAAACCATCCTCCCTTCTTCTTCTTTGGCGGTTCGGGCTCTGGCTCAGCCTGCTTGGCAAAGAACTTATCTGATGAATCGTCATCGCGAACATACCAGAAATATTGAGCCATGGGGATAATGAAAGATCCAACAACAAGAACAGCGATCAAGGCAGTGTATTTTCCTATATGATGATGTTACATAGTTGCAAAGTAAACATGTGAGCATGAAATACTATTGGTAGCAAGCAAAAATAGAAATTCCCCTTACCTTTCTTCGTCTTAGTCTCCTTGGCACTCTTGTAGGTAGACCTTGCATCATCATACTGTTGGTCACCGACATCAACTTCATACTCCCTGTACAAACCTTCGCGAGTAACACGCTCGGCAACGAGAGAGGAAGTTCCAAAAGAAGGCGCATCAAAAGTCTCGATGGCATCAGCCATAGGGCCAACTACAAGAGCCGACGCAAGGGAGGCAGCGGCCATGGTGTTTACTGCAGCCTTTTGAATGTTGAACGCTGGCCTGGTCGCCTTGGGCACATTGCCTTAGTTGTATTGTTGACGAGGAGGGAACGAGAAAACGATGAGTGTACATGTTGTACCTTATCAACGTCAACAAACTGTATGTCTTCAAATGAAATATACATCTATCGCGCGTTTGCGAGCCCACATCAGATAACTCACTTGGTGCAAGCGCCGATGCTCCGCTGAGAAGAGCAACAGAGAGAATCGCTGAGAGTTTCGCCATCGTCGTCTTGGTTGTATCTTCAATCTGCACACGGCGTTGTGCTTGTTGGATATCGCGTGTGCGTGGCAAACCCGAATGTCGAGGAGTCCCATAATTCAAAATTCTTCATTGCTATCAGTCAGCATCACTCACAATCTACTTTACAACACAAGCACTACACAGATGAAGACAAACTGAAGTATGAAGATGAATTATTTGTTTATGAATCTGTTCTTCACTTCAATCACAAAGTAAAGGTTTACCAATTGTCATTGCATACATATGCTTGGTACCTCTAAGGAGAGTAATTGAGCAATATTTCTCCTATCAAGTATCTATCGTCCCTTGCAATCTTGTGTGCAGCCTCGAACCACTTCTGAAGACCAGCTTTGCTTGATGTCAGAAACTGTATTGTGCTTGTAGAAATGGCCAGTATTCTGAAAAGAGCATTGACACGCTGAGAGCTTCCGGAGAATGTCTTTCCAGTTTTGGCAACTGCGTTATAAAAAGAGGTAGCATGCAGTGTTACAATCGTAGGAGCAAGGCACGCTACGAGCAGTTGTCGACATATTGGTGTGACACAATTTCGCAGCATGGCTTCTTCATCTAACTTGTCCCATTCCCATCCCGCAACAAATGTGAAAAAAGATGTGAAGCATCGTCCAATTGCACCATCCTCTCCTTGCCAAGAGGAAGCTGCTTCACCAGTATCTTGGTTGTTATGTCGTGGGTTATTTCTTGCGGCATCATTCCTTCTTCTAAGTGCTGCTGCTGCATCTTGATTCCCATCTGCATTGGCCGGAACATCTCCTACAGTCAGATCGGCCCAGAATCGTTTGGTAAATAGCCTGAAGTAACACATGACAGCCCAAGAGTTGAGAAGCAGCGTTCCAGTTCCCCAGGTGACAAGGCATTCGCCAACATCGTTTTGAAGCATGGATGCAAACCCGGCAAAGAAGAAGTTGTAAAGTGTACCCAGTAAGTAGGGGCATAAGGCAAACCATTGCGTTGAGAATGATAACAGCAGAACTGTTTTTGAGCGACTCTCATTGGGCTTGAAGGATCTGAGCCATGAGAGTAGTCCTGCTGGTTTAGAACTGGCAACTTTGGCAATGCATCCAATGACAGGAATTAAAAAGGCAACACCAATTGCGAATGCAAGCGGATCGTGGAAGCATTGCCCAGGTACTCTCAATAAATGAAATGTGAAATGACCAATGAACAAAGGCGCATTTAAGCCCGCGACGAGGAGCAGCGTAATTGCCATCCATGAAACAAGTAGCAACATCAACATCTTGGCGGTGAACTGCGCCCAGTTGATCAACTTCCTGTTTTTTTTGTCAAAAAAGGGAGTTCGTGCAGCTACACTAGCTTCAACCTTAGATAAATGCTCGTCATCCCAGGCCCACCTTCCTTGGCTTTCGGCTCCTCCTCCACCAAGGTCATCCCATCCCTCAGGTGGCCGAGGAATGAGCTTCCCTCTTACTTCTTGATAGACTTCAATTACTGTAGCAATAGTCACCAAAAGGTGTTGTTTTGACGATGATGGGATGGTTGCACTTGTCTCACTTTGTTTCAGTCGATAGCGGCCAATGCAGGTAGGCAAGAGACTTCTAGAATCGTCCGATGTCTTGACCACTCGCTTAACATCTGATGAAGGCGAAGGAAACCTGATGTGTGAAATGGCCGAAAGAATCCTTTTCCCATCTCGTCGCACTTGCCCATCTTCAAAAGTAGATTTGACAGTCTGTTCCGACTGACTTAGATGAGAGGATAGAATATTTTCTCTCTTTCGAGAATCTTGTTCTGCTATTAAATCATTCCATAGCGGGTGAACTTGATAAGTTGGTGTAGAGCTCTTTGATTTTGGAGACTCTTCGTCTTTGAAAGATGATTTCAAGGAATTTTCAGCATTGGTAAAAACTGGCAGAGTGCCAATGTGCTCAAACTTGATAACTTCTCTCGGAAGAATTTGGTCAGTGATTCCGAGTACATTTCCGAGAAAATGAAGCCAATGGTGTTGAAGCCATCCAATGTTATTTTTGTACTTCTCCAAGACACCCAGCATGCAAAGATGAAAGAGTAGTAACTCTAATGGTATTTGAAGTTGAGGCATCACGATGTGCCAATACTTCGGCTGGAAGAAGGGCAGAAACTTGTGCAATCCATTTGTCAACAGAATCCGCGATGGGAGCCAAATGTGCAGCGTAAGTAATGCTACATAAATCCCCAGTGAAAGCATTATTCGTTTCGTGTGTGTAACTGCATTTTCCTGGAGTAGATTTCCCAGCAAATCCGGTTGAGGCTCTTGAGGCCGAATCACTCGAGCAAGGATATCAGGATGCGCAACCTCTCGCAGCTGAAGGATGGATACCGTCACAAGCAGCATGAATGTAATGCCCGTAACCCAATGGAGGGCCAGCGATCCAAAAAGATCGTCACCAGCGAATACTATTCTATCATCCACAGTCCTGTTAAACAATGGTAGTGTTGCAACGTCTAGACATAGTCCGAGCGACAGAGGAAGCACTAGCATTTTGATGAATAGTAGCACAACCACCTTCACAATTGCTGCAGAGCAATCGATGGCAGCCAGTAACTTTTTTCGTCCACTATCTTCTCCTGGTCTATCAGTCCCCCTTCGAAGTGTGAAGTATGCAACCATTTGGACGAAAAAGACAGAGCATGCAAATGTCAAGTAGCCCAATCCTATATGCCCAATATCCGAGGGTTGGAAGATTAGGTTTGTCTCTTTGCTCTTGTCATTCAACGATACAAGGATATTCGCAACTGATTCGAATCCAGGCAGTACATCAAGTGTTCGTTGCAGAAGCCGAAGCTTGGTAGAAACCATGTAAATGGCGACTCCGAATGAGGATGGCAGCAGGGCGAAAATGCCTATATAAGCCGTGTTGAATACCAAGAGCCAAAGCAAGTTTCTAATAACTGCGAATACTGGCCCGCGAAGACCCAACAGTTCGTCTAATGCTAAATTGATTTCCACGTCCATCGCATCATCTGGATCGTCAGGATCTTGACCAAATGCAGGCTGTAGGGGTTCAAATTGAGGTTCAAATCTAGCGTCGTCCCTGGGAGGACGATTTGGTCTAAACTCAATGTCTGGCAGTGGAGGCATCTCGGCCTCCATGTCTACTTGCTGCTCTAAATCTTGCTCTTCTTGAGCTCGTAAAAATGCTTCGAAATCATCTTCGTCGTCACTCTGTGCTCCATTCTGATTTTCCTCTTGTAGCTCATTGTTGTCTTCCTCTGAAACAATGTTTGTTGGATTCTCTACATCGGTATCGTTTCTGCTTGGTCTTCTGATGAATGCAGGGTCTAAGTCACTTTCTTGCTGGGGATCCAAACCACGACGAGTTCTCCAAGTATCATCATTGTTAGTGCCAAGCCCATCTGCTATTTCAAGTGGACTTCGACTTCCATCATTAACTCCTCTTGAATCGAATTCTTCCTTTGGCTCAACAAGAGCTGTATCTTTGGCACCACTTGGATCCCTCCTAAACCCGGCATCAATTAATGCCTCGTGAGGCAGAATGATGTCGTCAATTTCACCCTCTATAGGTGCATCCCCGCCCCTAACATCATTCCTCCGTCTCTGCCCAGCGGCACCATCGCCAGCCCCCTCTCCACCCCATTGAAATCTCAAAAATTCCACAAAGCTCATCAAACTCAAAAAGCTAAACACAATAATAATAGCAATCACCGCTCCTCCAACAACATCACGCTTTATCAATTCATACTCCCATCGTTCTGGAACAGCAGAGGGTTTGACCATCCAACTGTGGTATATATACGATGTTCCCAATGGCAATACTACAAACCACAGAGATATAACGAAGCAGACGCGTATAGCGAAGGGGAGCCACTTGGCACCGAATCGACGGAGGAGACGGAGGAAGACCTCCCGAGGGGGAATGGTATCCGGTGCTCCTGGAGCATATTGGGGGGCGAATTTAAAGCGGGTGGAGCATAGTTCACATTTCCCTTTGAATGATGATATTCGTTTGTCAGTGGGCGTATCCACGTGGAGATGGATGGTCAACATCATGAGAGATAGGGGCCAAAAAATGCTTACCGTCACCTCTGGTAACATCTAGCCAGGATGTCAAGCAGTCTTGATGAGTCAATCCGATGGATCCAGAGCATTTACAGGGTTTGAATAGGGGACGTCTGGGAAGGAAGAGTGATGCAAAATTCGGCGTGAGCACAAAATGCAGGAAATGATAAACATAAAGCAAGAGGTGTGATGTGTACACAACAATCAGAGATCCCAAAGACGCACACAGCAGACACAACATAAAACAAATACAGCCTGTTGTAATGAGGCTATGAACATGACTGATGACTGATGACTGATGACCCGGACCAAACAGACATCCAAAATATGATCTCACCCTTCCTCTGCCGGGCCACGACAAACTCGGCACTCCTCCTCTTCCTCTTCATCGTCGCTGTTCAGATGATCAAATCGGTCTGCCATTACGTTTTTGTTTTGTCGTGGGCGGAAGCGCTGGATTCAACGTGAAGTGTTGTGATGGAGCGGGTTTCGCGTTTCGCCTTGTTGTTTCGCCTCCTGTTTTGGGAATTGGGAGCGTGGTCTGGTCGGTGGTCGCTGTGTCGTGTCTTATCTCCAAGCAGCATCAAGCTACCAACTGTACTTTGAACTCATTCGTTAGCGGGCAATATTGAATATTCAGAGGATATTTGTAGTATGTAGCGTCACGATTTTAAAGTCAAATGTACTAAAGAGTGGTACCTGTTATGAGCCAGTCATCGTTGACGTGGCATTTCTCCGAAGTCGAAAGAGTCTCTGCTGTAATTACCCCGAAAAGACACGTAGGAACTTTTGCTTACGCCATTCAATCTGGTAACTCCGTGTCAAAAAAGGGGTTAATGTGGCGGGTTAACTCTCGCTCCCCACACGGGTTGCGCAAGGTCCCGTGAAGGGGACCTAAAAGGCCTCGCACCAGCCCACTCAGACCCACCATCGCGCCCACCACAAAGCACAACGCTGAAAATTTCCGCCGAAAGCTCTAGAGCCAGCGGCCAGCGGCAAGAACGAGCGGCCGAGAGGAACCACAAGGTCAGATAGCGGATCAATCATTACATCAATAAACATGGGAGTGCACGGCTTGATTGGATTCGTCAAGCAATCGGGAATCGGAGATATCACCAACAGATCAACAACTCTCTCACACAATTCATCAACATTAGCCATCGACGGCAACGGATTGATCTTCCATCTCTTTCGGCTGGCGTACTACCGTCATCGCCACGATGTTTTATCATGTCAAACAAATCAACAAAATAAGGAGATGCAAGCGCAGCTGCTGCTGCCAACACTCCTGCCTCTTCAACTCGCTCACGAGGTCACCACAAGCTGGCTATCGGATCTTACCACAAAACATGGCGTGCATCTCAAAATATTCTTTGACGGACCAGATCAATACATGAAAAGGCATGTAAAGCAGTCGCGAGCAGAGCAACGATCTGATCAGTGGGACAATGTACAAGAACTGTGCATGCACGGGACTCTGCCGGAGGGTGCTGCGTCCAAGTATAGAAGCTCGGCAAGAAAACAATTAAGGGACCACGAACATCAGGTAAACGGGAATGGGGGTGATGCTGAAGCTGAAATGTACCTGACATCTTTTCCAATGAGTCCTTTGGTGATGGACCAGATTGAGAGATCTATTTGGGCTTTCGAATACATGAATACAGTTTTGCCCTGCGGCTCAATTCAGGTCATGCAATGCGATGGCGAGGCTGATAGAGATGTAGCAAAAACTAGTGCAGATGATCCAGAAGGGATGACCTACGCATTAGCATGTGACAGTGATTATCTCATTTATGGGTATTCAACCAACAAACTGCATGAAGGATTGTATGGAGAAACCAAGTATCTACAATTTCATCAGATTGATCCATGCTTGGATGAACTATGTATTGGCTATGAACTCGACAGGCACGAAGTAGCCATGTCTCTAGGGTTGCCACACTCATCGGCCATGATTGACTTGTCTATCTTGCTAGGAAACGACTACACAGTTTCATTTGTCAAACAGTCAGATCATCGGAAGGAGTATTGGGAAAGCATACAATGGTGTAAAGAAGGCGAACAGGATTGCGGTGATGGCGATCGTCTGCCACCGGAGAGTGAATTGAACTGGCATGATATACACGCAGTTGTTGACCACGTAGCAGAGAATGTTGGCAATGGATTGAGATTGACATCAGACAATGAAGAATTGAAATTGGCGATAGAATTTTCATATGCTTTGTATTCGTTTGGTGATGTGAGCAGCTTCCCATCTGCTGCGCCTGGGTCATCGGATGAGGAGTCTAACGAAATCAGTGAAGATGATGAAGCCATCTTTCCTTCTTTGCCGAGTAGGCTTGATATGTCGATTGCTGAAGAAGATTGTCTCTCACCCGTATTATCGTACAAAGCTAACGTGGGATCACAAGAAGATGAGCTGAGGTACATTGAGCCTAGACACATTGATGCCTTCCGTATGACTTTGGAAATAATGTCAGATTCCAAACAACACATTTGCATTGGACCTCCCAAGCATAAGCTGTGTTGGATAGATATGCAAGCCTTGCATGTATTAGAGAGATGTCTCATGGCATCAGTTGAGGAGGACATTAGCGCTATGCCATACAAGCTGCTTGATAGGTCCATATTTTATTCCTTTTTGGAGAGTATATCGCTTGAGGACTTTTCCCTCGACAATGAGCTCGTGTCGAAGAATGAAAAGGCTTTCATTGAAGTGGTCGCAAGTGGATGTCATGATATGAATGAACAAAATGGCCAGTCTGTTGAATTGCCAATTGATGGTCACAAAGATAATATTCTGAATACTGTCAATACTCAAAGGGTAACAATCATCCACGGTGAAACCGGCTGTGGCAAATCGACGAGAGGTTAGTCACACTTGTGTATCTGTATCTCTGCTGCTGTTTTTGTCCCAGTCTTTTCTAAATGCCAAATTCAGTACCATGTTTTCTGCTACGAGCCGATCCCCCGCAACCAACCAAAACAGCACCAGAAGTAAAAATGATTGTATCCCAGCCTAGACGCATCGCAGCCAAGGCACTTGTCGAACGAGTGCGTAGTTCTGAGCCAGATCTTCGAGACAAAGTTGGTTTAAGAAGTAAGTTTCACTAGCTCAATCGTTCAAAAGCACTAGAGTTGCCCTGACCAATCTCATTCACAGTGGGTCATGGCATGAAGGAATATGAGACGTCGAAGACGCGTTGTTGGTTCGTAACGACGGGTTATGTAGTTCGCCTGGTGAGAAATTATTTCAAAGTGTTGTGAATGACACGCCTCTCCTTTCGTCTCATACTTTTTATGGACTCCTTCTAATGTACTTGGTACTCTCACAGCTTGCAAACCATCCTGAGTGGTTCGATTCTCACGTAAGAAGTTCTGTTCAAGTATTGATCAAATGTATGTCATCTAATGCACTCCTACACAAATCACGCAGACTCATCTTATTGTCGATGAGGGTGAGTTGAATATATGCATTTCATTACCATCTTGATTCACTCGCTGAGACTAATACAAACTTTGTGACTCCTTAGTGCACGAAAGATCAGTAGACACGTAAGTTCTATGATTTAACTCAGTTTCAGGCTTTCAAAACCACAAACTGAGTAGTTGAGTTTGTTTCCTGTTCTACCAGGGATATTCTATGTCTGCTCTGTCGAAGGCTTTTGAAGAGCCATCCAAGTATACGTCTTGTTCTTATGAGCGCGACGTTGGCAGCCGAGGTAATTTCACTTGAACTTGAGCTATTGAAGCAAACATCGTGTCGGCATTTTGTGAAACTAAACACCCTTGTGATATCGCTTTGATATTGTAGCTGTACAGCCAATATTTTGGTTCTCCGGATCCACCCCTTCATGTTGGAGTGAGGAGGTTCCCTATAAACGAATACTTTATCGAGGATTTGAGCTCGGTGCTTTCACTCCAAGTAAAGGAAAGGAAGCTGACAGATCAAATTTTCGAGGAGTGCGAAAAGAGCAAGTGCCTATCCGCGCCTTCAACTAATACTATGGAAAAGCTTTACAAACTAGCAGCGCGTGTCACAGCTTATGTGGCAGGAAAGAATACTGGCTCGTCAATTCTTATCTTTGTCCCTGGAATGGCAGATATAGAAGCCATCTCTGAACTCATCGACTCTTTGAAAGTGCCAAGAGTCTCTTTTACTTGCCTTCCCATCCACAGTGATGTGCCTTTTGAAGACCAGATGAAGGCCTTTGATCCTCCTAAGAAGGATGAAGTCAAGGTTATTATTGCAACGAACGCGGCTGAGTCTAGCCTCACCTTGCCAGACGTTGACAATGTGATATGCCTCGGGTAAGTATCGTACTATTTGTAATGTTCATCTCCAATTCTTGACATACTGACATTGACATGCGTGTTGCTATCTTAGACTATGCAAGCAGATAATATACAACCCCGCTAGTCATCGGCAAATGCTTGTTCCACAATGGATTTCTAAAGCCTCTGCCACACAACGGGCAGGCAGGACTGGGAGAGTTAGGAGAGGGAATGTATTTAGGCTGTACAGTAAAAACACCCTTCATAAGTATATGCCACCATTTGAGCAGGGTGAGATCGTTCGTATTCCGCTGGATCAAGTCATATTGGTGAGCGTGTCAGCAATCATTCTGTGTTGAAAGGGGACTTATCAACTAATGTTCTACTTCTAATCTTGCAGTCTCTCCGAGATATGCTTGGTGAAGCCGTTACCCCTATGCTTCTTGAATGTATTGAACCTCCCGATCTACAGAATATTGAGCGCTCTTTCAAGTCACTGTTTGACTCGAACTTTATCAGTGATTCATCAGATAACGGCGAGATCACATCTCTTGGTTCCCTCGTGGTCGCTTTGGGGTAAGCATATTTCGTGCACAACGATTTTAGTGGTATACGACATCGACCTTTCACCTCTTTTAAACACTTCAACAGAATCGATTTGACAATAGGTGCATTCGTAGGTCTTGGTATTCAATTTGGCGTTGCGGCTGAGGCAATTGAACTGGCGGCTATTCTCACCTTCCCCAAGACTCCTTGGGCAATGACCAATCCTCTATACCACGATGCTCCTACTTTTAATGAGATCACGTCAAGGACATTCATTTCGCGGTGTTTCTTTGACGCCGGACTGCTGTCTGAGCCTCTGGCAATTGCAAACCTTCTTCATGCGTATACACAATGCAAAGACAAGAACAAGTTCACAAAGGATCACCGCATCTCAGGCACAAGAATTCGTCATTTATTGGGAACGGTGGAAAATCTGAAACAGCGATGTGCTAACTATCTAAATGCCAGACCTGATATTCTTGAGGTCAGGGACCCTCCTTGCAGACTACACCCTTCGAAGCTCAACATCCTTCGCATTATTCAAGTGTGGGTCTTTCATGATTCTATCATTGTTCACGATGCATCCAAGAGTAAGGTCGGGCGAACTCCCGGTCCTCTTTCCATAGATCTAGATGGTGCTCCAATTGAACGAGGACACCTACGGCAGGTCTTAAATGATCGTCACAATTTTGAGATCATAAGCTTGCGCAGCATTTGCCAATCAATTCGTTTTGACTCGCAAGTAATGGAAGATAGCAATTGTTGGTTGAGGAAATTTGATACAAATCTGGCTTCATATATGTTAGAAAAGAATATTAGCTTTGCCCATTATACGTTTCAGGGCATATTCAAGATCATCGTTCCTTTGAACACATGGGATGCGAATGTATGCAAAGGCATGCGAGACGCAATTTTGGGGGAAGTATTCAAAGTAGAAGAACGTACCTTTCGACAGCATAGCGGCAACGGAAATCAAAGAGGCAGGCGCGGAAGAGCATGTGGCATGTGGCAACCTGATAGTGGTGTATCAACTGAAACTTGGAAGTCTGACAGACAGCAAGCTGTGGTCTTCATCTCGTGCCAGCTCAAGTCAAACATCAATTCTATCGTTGACAAAGAGCTTCGTGTTGGTAACCCAAGCAGCACCCTCTACTTCTACATTGCAAAGACGAAGAAGAAGGTCATAGTGTCTGCTGTGATGTCTGGTAAGAGCGAAAAGATATCAGATGTTGACCTAAAAGACATGTTTATGGCCTCGGATTTGAATACAAATGTCACCACGTCGACATCTCGCCAGAGCGTGCTCTTTTTTCCTACAGATGATGAGACTAAAGATGACGAGTCGCAAACAGGGTCTTTGCTCAATGATGCTCCTGAAGGTGCGCGATTGATGACCGTGCTCGCATCTGGCCGAAGAAAGGATCATTTCATTCGTTTTTCAAATGGAGTTGATAGCCTGGAATTCATTGACGTAAACATCCCGAGAAAACTGAGTATTCAGGGAGGTAAATGGAAGCGCCACTATTCTAAGGCCATGGTGTTTGTACCTGAGAATAGTCCCCCTATGGCAACAATCCCAGTGTTGGACGAGAATGAGATTTTTGGCTGCTGTGCTAGTACTCTTGATCTGAAGGGTGGAACGAGGCGGGTCGAAGGAATAACTCTAGTGCCTCCCGGAAGACTGTTCACTGGCCTCGCGTTGCTGTCTTTTGGGTTCCATCCACGCACACTGTTGCCTCTTGATGAAACAAACGACGAATTTAATTACCATGACATATTGAGCTGGATTTTCGAGAAGGAAGCTATCCCACATTTAGAATTGGAAATGGAAGGGCGTGTTGCAGCCGCGCTGGACTTCAATGCATCTTGTATGAACCTGGGAGAGGTGCTTGAGTGTCAACCAGATAAGATCCGATCATTGTGTGCTCTATTTGATGGTGTAGCGGGGTCGATGGAGATGTGGGATGGATACGAAACCACTCTTTCTGCAGCCAATGTGAGCCTCCGATCAAAACCAAAACTTGTTCGCAAGAAAGAGAGTGATGTCGATGCAGCGAGAGCTCGAGATGAGCCTTTGGCGAGCAATCCTAAGCATGTTGATACTGCTCTAAGCCAAAAGAAGAATGATAAATTTACCTGTGAAGGGTGCAGCAAATCATTTTCGAAGCTGCGGGAAGCGAGGAAACATGCAAATCAGTGTCCGTTTATTAACTTCGCGTGTGATAAGTGTGGCGACTTGTTCACTAAATGGAATTTCTGTATGAAGCATCGAGCTATTTGTTGCCCGAACGAACCTGAAACTCGAGAAAAAGCTATTACTGTCGTTTCACCTCCCTCAAAGAAGAAAACAGTGACACTCGAATGTTACAGAGATGGGCTTGCCAACATTGCAGCGACTCATTCGCAAAGAAGAAAGAGTATGTTAGGCACATGAAGAAATGTAGTGGCGGTCGAAGGTATTTTGATACCTCGAAGGCTTGTCAGCTGCACATAAAATCCTGTGCATCGACGTGTCTTGGCAAAGAAAAGAAGAC
Source organism: Cyclotella atomus (assembly GCA_036939935.1). Lineage (NCBI taxonomy): Eukaryota > Bacillariophyta > Thalassiosirophyceae > Thalassiosirales > Thalassiosiraceae > Cyclotella > Cyclotella atomus. The sequence goes on along the minus strand of JALLPI010000116.1, from coordinate 13,121 downwards.
TGAACTTAAGTCAGTCTCCGCATCCTCGGCCAACAGCGAGCCTGTAGAACGTCTCGATCAGTGGGTGTGTCGTCATTGCAATCAAGCATTCGCAAAAAAGAAATTGTGCATGCGTCATATTCGTACAAATCAATGCAGTCACAATGATTCTGAACAGAATATGATCCCCATGCTAATGTATGCATGCCCCAGTTGCAGCAAATTTTTTGCAGCGGCCAAGGCATGCCGATTGCACATTAGAACATGCAATAATTCCAACCAAGACTCGACTTCCTCCAATGCTGTCTCACCTCCACATAAAACTCCTCTTGGGCAAATATTCCAGAAATGGGCTTGTGAGGGCTGCGGTGAAACCTTTGTAAAAAGGAGGAAGTGCATAAACCACAGCAAGAGTTGTCAACTTTGTGGGAAGAAGATAACGCCAAAGCTCGTATTCCCATGCCCTGGCTGTAATGCTAAGTTTTCCACGTCAGCCGAGTGCAAAGCGCACAGTTGCCAGATATTGACGTGCAAGGAGACAGTGCTCCATCAAAAAGAACATACACAAACTTCTCCTGATGCTCTAACAGTATCAACTGAACTCCCAGTTACTTAAAAAGTTTTTGTGAAACAAAGCAATCAGCTCTGGGGGATCAAAACGATCTATATTATGAATCAACTAGCCAGGACTTCAGTACATCGGTAGAGATGGAGAATCGCCCTACGAGTAGCGAGAACGGGTGAACTATTCAGTGATTGAATTCAAGTCTCTTGGCGCTCGAGTTGCCAGTTTCCAAGCAAGATATGCAATTGTCTCAAGTAGGCATACATTGATATTAGGCACACTCTTAAAATACTTCGCAGCTAAGTAATACTGGCTTTATTGAATACAGCTATCAAACATCTCTCTGCAACTGAATTCGCAAATAAGTGGCAGATCTTGTACTTTACTTCAATATCCGATACTTTGGTCTCTTCGTCACAACCAAGTGACATTACTTTTCTCAGGAAGTCAGATATTGTCCGCTCCGCTCTATCCATGTGTCTATCGATACTTCCACTTGTCTTGTGAGGAAATTTCAACGTCACCACCAAACAAAGTGGCCACGAGAACACCTGATTTGGACTTTTGAGCAATGACGAAACTCCTTGTAGTGACTGGACTATTTTCTCGAACAATGAAGCGACATCAACACATGCGTCACATACTATCAATGAAAACGGAGCATATGTTGCCAATAACTTTATTGTCTCGTTCGATGAGATGTCATTGCGAATGTGATGGACTCCTGGCAGTGTTGCAACTCGTTTGGCAAGAATGCCAGGATCTATCGCTGCAATTGATGGAATTTTGAGTTTTGAATGCATCACTTGTGTCCACCCACCTGGTGCGGCTCCAATATCAATGCCAGCACCATGCGATAGTAACATGTCTACGCTACAGTCTGAGCCATGCAAACACGAAATCACATGTAAATTGTCTCTATCATCAAACACCTGATCAAGCTTGTAATATGCACGTGACACTGGGGTCTCGGATGGAATCGTTATTTGCTTTGTGATATCAAGACCAGTTACGGAATCAGTCGTTTCAATTAGAATCTCTTTTGTAGCATTGTCATTCATTGTTTGGTTTAACTCATTCCAGTGCTGCTGGCCAGTCGATATTCCCCAGTAGATGTCAAATATAGATGTTCCTGAGAGCTGACGAACAATCATTGCAATGACACATCTTGCCTTTGTTGCTGAATAGGTCAGTTTTATCAGCCCGCCTTCTGACAACTCTTTACCTTTTGATTTCGCAGCAGCTTGCTGTATTGCTTTACATGCTTCTACATTGAAACTTTTTGGGTGAACATCGAATCGCAAAGAATCAACATCTACGTCAAATCCATGAATAGTACAAAGCTGTTTCCATACTTCTTCTCCCACAGATGCCATTATGGTGTGATCATGATTTGAATGCATTACATTCTCTAATCTAGAAACATCGCTACGAGTTCGATGCGACAATCTACCAGCCCAAGAGATCTGTTTTCTTGCCATGTGCATCAATTTCGCTGGAGGCATTGCAGCTCCAACAATCACCATCAAAGTGTAACCTTGTCTATCTTTGCGTCGTCCTTTTTCTTCTTGCAGTGGAATTGTAATGCATTGTGTGACTGATAGATCCGATCTCTCGTCAGATGATTTGCATATCTGAGCAGATTCGATAGAAATATCAAGCCACTGATCAGATGATTGAAGTAACGCGTCTCGAATTCTAGATGCTTCATTTTTATGGCACATCAAAGCATAATGGCGATGCTGCTGCTGCTGCTGCTGCTGCTGCTGCTGCTTTGGCGGCGTTTCATTTGGCAAAGGCTCGTGCAAATAATACACCAGGTTCATTGAAATCAAAAAAGAGGAGAGAGGAGAGAGCGAGTGTTGGCGCCATTCTCGTGGCACATAACCCATTCCATTTCCAATCGCCTATCTACGAATCACCCTCCCTCTCGACTCTCAACCATCACGAAATAGACGACAGTGCTTCGGTGGCCCCTAACGAAGCTCACGCTCTCTTTGATTAGACCAACTGATAATATCAGATAGGGACGAAGCAGATACATCATAGAATCTAGGCAGAAGCAACAATAACATCACAACATGCGTATCGAAAAGTGCTACTTCTGCTCATCACCGTGCTACCCCGGCCACGGCATAATGTTCGTCCGCAACGACTCCAAAACATTCCGTTTCTGCCGCTCAAAATGCCATCGCAACTTCAATAAAAAGCGCAACCCCCGCAAGGTGGCATGGACCAAAGCCTACCGTAAAACTCGAGGCAAGGAACTCGCCGTAGATTCAACATTTGAATTCGAAAAGAGACGCAACCGTCCTGTCAAATATGATCGTGATCTTATGGGTAAGACAATCATGGCTATGCAACGAGTGCAGGATATTAAGGAACGTCGTGAGGAGAGATTCCATGCCAATAGAATGAGAGATGCCAAGCCAGAGAAGATTAAACAAGCACGTGTTGAGATTGAGAAGCATGCAGAATTGTTGGCACCGGCTGTCGCTCAGAGAGAGGAGGTGTTGCAGAATGTTTTGGACAGTGCTAGGGCCAGGATTGCTACGAGGAAGATCAAGGCTGCTGAAAAGGTTATGGCCAGGGGTGCAGACAAGATGGAAGAGTAAATGAAAATGAACACAATCACTGATGCAATCACGTGCCAATTGAAATTACCAGAGGACAACCAACATACACACTAAGTTTTATGTACTGTATCAAACACATTCATCAGACAAGCTTTGATTTATATACATTTGATTCCGTGGATTCAAGAATCTTCACCAACTCTACCAACGTCTCGCCAATAGGGCTTTCTATCTTTGTAACATCTAACTGCTCTTTCTCTGCGCGTGTCTTGCCCACATTCAATATGGCCACAGGCACACCATTTTGTACTGCTCGTTTGGCAAGTCGAAATGCAGAATGGACTGCAAGGCTGGTACCAATGCACAAGAGCCCATCAGCAGCATCAACTGCAGCATTGGCAAGGTCCACACGATCGCGAGGGATTGAATCACCAAAGAAGACCACATCAGTCTTGATTACATCAGATTCGCCGCAAGTCTTACATCCAGGGAGAGTGAATTCGTCATATGAATCAATTTGTAGCTCTGCATCTCCGTCTGGTCTGAGTTCAGAATCATCTGTGTCCTTCACAGAACGTTGTGAGATTCTGTCTATCCACTGCTGGTTCCATTCAAGTAATTCATCGTGATATTCTGTTCTGTCTTTGGTAATTCCGCATTCCATGCACCGCACAATATTTCCTTTGCCATGCAGATGCAACACGTGATTCATACCGCCTTTAGAATGCAGGATATCAACATTTTGAGTTATTGTAGAAATAGTCTTTTTGTAATTGTCGTGTGTTACTTGTACACCGATGAACCCTTTCTCTTCCAGAGATGCCAATGCCACGTGCCCTGTGTGAATGTTGACATTGTTGGATTTCTATCAGAAGTGCAAATCAGCATTCACTGTCAGTTAAATCTCACCTGCATTTGGTTTTGCATTTGCAAACGGCGAATATCCAACAATTGAACGTGCCCAGTATCTCTTCCGAGCTGATTCAGATGTCATGAACTCGTGATGCACTATCTGCAATATACACAAAATGTATTTACTGTCAGGTGCTCTGAACAAGCCAAAATACAAAGATGAATACCATACTCACTGGTTTGTGCCCATTAAAGTACGATCCTTTGTGCCCACGATAATCTGGTATTCCAGACTCCGTTGACATACCTGCACCAGTGAGACACAGTATCGCCTTTTTGTTTTGCATCCAATTTCTTAGCTGCAGCGCAGCTTCAGTTGCATCATTGGAATGCTTAGAAGATGGATCTGGCGGTCTCTCGAGCGGCAAAATGTTACGTGATGAATGAATGATTGAGTATTTGCTTCGGGTAGAAAATGGCATTCTGATAGTAGCACCGCGATGACAGTACGTCAGCAATGGGATGAACGACGAAGTTTGCATGCAATGACTGGTAAGTAAAATCGAGATAAAGTTCGTGCCTTTCAAGCGCATCATTCTAGAAGTTGATTGTATTGAGCATCTAAGGAAGATAACATGCAACTTTGTATCAAGTTGTTTGATGCTTGATCTCTTATCTCTTCATCGTTCATTCTGCCGGCGCTTCGTCATTTCTTCTTGGAGATTTCCCGCCACGGGCGGCGCCCTCGAGCTCTTCTTTCCTTCCTAAATTACTAACACGCAGAGTATGCATTGGAGCCTTCTACATATTAATTATTTGATCACGATACTATGAGCTATGAACTAAATGCCCATTTGTCTTCCATCCTTCATTACTTAAGTTATTCTGGTAATTTACTCACTGTGCGTATTCATTTGAATACTTATGCTTTCAAGCAGAACAAACACGTATCGTCATTCATCGTCACCAATGTCCCAAGAAGGCAACTCTACCTTCTCTTTTGCACCAATATGAATAGAATCAATGAACCATGCACCTCCAATCGTCTTCAGTGCAAAATGAACTATTTCGGGTGGTCCGTATTCGAAAAACAAGCCAGCATTCACATACGTGGCTTGTCGTCCCGATAGCGCCCAACGCGAAGGATTTGGATTTGATACACCCTCCATAACATCAAGTGAGGTCCAATCAAAAAGACAGGAGAATTGCGACGATGCACGTATATTTCTGGCTAACATTGCTGGTGTAAGAGAACTTCGCAATATGTTTTTCCACGGATCATTTCCCCCGAGTCGTTCTGCTCTGCTCAACGGTATACAAAATCTAAGAAATATAGCAGCTCCATGGCATGGATATGGTGTGTCAAGTTCACGCAATGCACGCAAGCTTGTATCCACTGTCCTGCCTGCAGAGAGGAGTGGATTTGGTGCAGGTGCGTCAGGTGAGAATCGATGAGCATAGTCTCCTGCTAGGAAAGAATCGATTGAACGTTGCAGAAACTGATTTTGCTCATTGAAATTGGATCGCCACCTTCTTCGTTTCTTTTTGCGCTGCCTTCGCGATTGTGTATTGGAAGCATTGCTTAGAGAACGGCCTTCGATGCCATCGAAATTTCTCTCACTTGAACACAGGACATGACCGCTTTTCTGTTTGTGCGTAGAGTGCTGCTGCTGCACGTTTTGCAAAAGTATGAAGGCTCCCGCACAGAATGTAAATTGCATGTGGCGTAACCTATCTATTCATCAGTTCGTCGCTTCCAATGGACGTCGAAGGAGTTTTCTCGAGGAAAGAGGAAGGAGGGATCTGGATAGGTAAACTAGTATGAATTTATCTTTCATTACCTTTGAAAATCTCAGTAGGCTCTTCTGGATACTGAACCGACTACCGAGCAATACCACCAGCAAGCGCCTCTTCCCTTCTTGCTAATAAAATGATTCAGGGAGCTCGTCAGAGACGTGGAGAGAAAGAAAAGTCATTTGCAGATACAGCCGCAGCTCTGGTGTCAAGGAAACAAAATCTTGATCAACAGGAACTATTATCCCGACGAATCCGTCGGTTGGATAAAGCAAAGCACGGTGTCAACTTCTTTGCCAAGATCATACTTTGTGCTGTAGCAATTGGTCGGGGCTACAACATCTTGAGTAAGGTGTCAGGTCGTCATTGGGGTGGTACCGGTACGGCAGGCCGAAGAAGTGCGTTTCAATACAACATCAAGATGAATGATCTTCAACATTCTTTACCAAAGGAGCTACTGCAGCCATTTGGTTCCTATCCCAACATATTGAACATTACTGAAGAAATGAGAAGTTCATTTCATCCTGTGATAAAGTTTCCATTGAGAAACACCAATACTAGCAGTGATTCTACATGCAACTCTTCGGGTCAAAAGTTGAATGAATTTTACGATTACAAAGTGACAGATCTCACTGGAAACGTTGATAATTCGGTGATAGTGGGAGAAACGAAATTGCCGCAGCTTCTGACGACAAGAGAGGAGGCTGTAGAGCACGCTAGACAATTCCCTAATCCAGTCAAGGGATTTGATGTAGGAAGGTACGATGAGGATAGACGTAAGATGTATACCTCGGCATTATTTGATAACAGTTCTGGCAGCAGTAGAACAGTTCACGTTGGTATTGATATCGGTGCTCCTGTTGGTACAGAAGTTTATGCGTTTGAAGATGGGATTGTCCATTCGTGTGGATACAATCCAGAACATGGAGACTATGGGCATGTGATTGTGATTGAGCATTCTCTTTCTCTTTCGTCCAAAGTATATGCATTGTATGGCCACTTGGCAAAGACTGTGCTCAGCAATAAAGCAGGTGACAAGATATCAAAAGGTCAAGTGATTGGACATGTTGGTAACACTGATGAAAATGGAGGTTGGACAGGAACCCATTTGCACTTTCAAGTTGCTGTAAATGCACCAGAGAAAGAGCATGACATGCCCGGTGCTGTCACATTAGATGACAGGAGTGATGCACTATTAGAGTATGCTGATCCAAGATACATTATCGGTGAGCTATACTAAGAATCATACAAGTTAAGCAGTAGCGTTCTCTAGAGAGTTGAGTCAAAATTGTTGGAGAATTAAAGCATGAAAGACTGGCACATGTTGAACAGACCTATCATAATACTTAGATCTGCGATTAGAAAATCAGTCACTTTAAACAAACATACATTTTTAACAGCACCTCATCAACCTTCAATCATAAGCTAGACAAGAGATTCATCACAAACAAGGAGCTGCACACACCGAAGGACTATTTCCAGATTTCAACACGTGTGCTGAGAAACAAAATAGCCGGAGATGTTTGACCTTTCAGCACTCTTACGTTCCATGTGCTTCTTGAAAATCACAGTCTTCGCCAGAGCCTTCAAGCGCTTGTCCTTGGGACCCTTTATCTTGGGAAGCTCATCAAGAACCTTCGCCTTTGCCTGCAGCATAAGCATCCTCTGCTTCACACTTTCATATCCTTCATCCAAACTATCAAGAACTAAAAGTGTTTCTTTGATTTTGTTGGCGAGATTTTGTGCAAGACCCATAGACAGATTCGACTTGACCACAATCCTGAACATGGTGGATGCCTATAAAGAAAGCAATATGTTTTGTTGTCTCCAAGATTGGTGCAAGAAATCTGATCAAATGATATTGCTTACCTGGTCCACATCTGTGAACAGGTCTTCGAATTCGAAGGTGGCGGGATTTTCAAAGCCAAGAGAGTACCCACTAACATACCAATGACTCTCGCTCAGTGCATGCTGAAAGTCCTTGTCGTCGTAGTGGAGACCAAGATCTGGATTAAGCCTCGCAGAGACGACTGGTAAACAACAAGTCTACAGCAATGGGGTATGAGCATTAAAACAGACATCAAGTATTCACAAGCGAGACGGCTTCCACTTACATCACCTCCATCCAAGATTTGGAAACGCTTATGTCCAGAAGGATGTGTCAAGCTCGCAATGGAATTCCGGAGATATGCTGCAACAGACATTTGATTCTCGACCTTCTTCATGTACCCTTCCTTGCCAAGGCGAAGGAGCTTGAAAAATTGGACATATGGACCAGACGCGGGCCTTGAGAAGTTAAGAGTGAGCGAATCGGACGAGCCTCCCAAGTAAGTTACAGTCACAGCTATATGTTCGGCTAGATCTTCTCTCTGGCGAAACACGATCCAACCAGTGCCACAAATCGACTCTCCAAACTGATTTGCAAGTACCAAAAAGATGAGTGCATTATCTGGTGTTAATGTCAGTCTCGTTTAGGCTCACCTTATGGCCAGAGCTTGAAATGGAAAGAACATTGGGAAGACGAAAGTCGAACGGTCTTGGAGTACCTTTGCCACTGAGCTCTTGAAACGGTGCAATGAAACCACCACTGGCAGCGTCAACGTGAATGCCCTGTAAAGTATCGCATTCGCAATACAAATACAATTTAGTATATGAATGACACAGAACGATGGTACCATACATAGCAAGTTTAACAAATACTTACAACTTGCCAACCCTTTTGAGCATTGAGAACTTCAAGCTCGTCATTGATGTCCCAGATGGGATCATAAGCACCATTATAGTGGTTTCCCAATATGCCTCTTTGCAATACAAATGTACAAAGAATAGTAATGCAAATGAGATGTACGTACCAATAGGATGTGCAACTGAAAGGCATCAGGAATACTCACACGACTGCGATTGTCTTTTCATCCACTTGAGCAACGAGTTCATGGGCATTGATAACCATCTTGTCATTGATGAGATCGGGCTTGACAATCTTGGGCTCGATGTCAAAGTAACGAAACAACTTTTCCCATGCAGCCTATTAGCTCAGACGGATGAGGTTTCTGTTCAGCTGTATGCTGCATTTCTCTACAATATCAATACGTTCAAATAACACACCTGATATGCTGAGCTAATGACCAAGTTGGGTCTAACAGCCAGCACCTCGTTGTCAGTTAGGCCGTGCTTCTCGGCATACCACTTCCTCCAACGAAATTTGTGTGCCAGCCCAGCCAAAAGGCATGCTGGAAAGTCAAAGTGAGTTCACAAATGCAATGTTAAATGTAAAGGATGGCAGTATATCTTAACTGACCTTCCGTTGAGCCAACCGTTCCAGCACCAGTGTAATTATGACCATGAGCAGGCTTGGGAGCATGCCAGAGATTTGCAATCATGTTCACAGTTTTGTTATGGAGCTCGATACTTGCAGGATACACACTGGCATCAGCAATGTTGATTTGAGAGCCCATAAGTGCCACTGCCTTCTCCTCATCCTCGGCCGTAACATTTACATAAGAACTCGTGTTTAATAGAGGATTGAAATCGCAGAGATGCACGTTATCGATAATACGTGCCTGAGTACAAATGAGGTGAAAGATATGTTTTGTGTTGCCTAAAGGGACACGACGCATTTGCAAATGACACATCAAACTCACCACATGCTTTGCAGGCATTCCCGTTTGCGGGATCTCTCCATAAGCACCTTCGCCATCAGATGAATACTTGGACGCTGCAAACGTCGTATCGAAAGATTCGCCGAGCCGGATCTTTTCTTCTAGATTGGAAACAGTTGCTTGAAGCCTACGGGTCTCCTCTACAAGCGATGCTATAAGAGCGTCCTTGTCAATGGCGCTATCGATCGGGTTGGATGACATGTTGGGTGCTGGATGCAGGCCAAGTAGATATGGCGAAGTGTTCTCATCAATCTTCTCGATAAAAACGTTCTTTGTTGCAGATCAGGAAGTGGAAGTGCGAGAGCCGAGACGTTTTCGTCAAAGGTCCTTTCTAACATTTGAGCGTTGTAGGTAAAAAGGTACCTCGTCCTCTCTTTTTTCCTCAATTCCTCAAGCATCACTAATGAAATGCATATCGAAGCAACGTCGCCATATGCACCCCCAAGACGCCAATCGTCCACTCTCTCAGCAGCAGGCAGCAATCGCATGCTACGACGCTCCTCGAGCGGCAGTGCAGTCGGTGCCATTGCAAGTGGAACGATGTTTTGGGCTCTGACAAATTTCTGGAGACGCGTTGCACCTGGTGGACATGGCATGAGTGTACGCGATTTATTCGATGTGCTCCCTGATGTCATAGAATCGAGTTTAACAGTAACTAGTAAAGAGATGCGGCTCATTTGTGGCGAGATGGCGGCACCTCCTCCGAGACATCGAAGAGGAATTGCTGCAGTTCTTCGATGGATAGTCAACATTGTTGGAGGCGACCGTTCAAAATTGGGCAGATTGTTTGTTGGAATGGTTGCAATTACCCGAGAAATACTTTTACGATCAATTGGGGTGACAAGTGTACTGTTAACGGGTGTGCCAAATCGTCAAACTGATGAAGGAGATACAATACGACGTCTGGATGTGGACGCAATGTTTGTCGGCCCCGACACAAATTTCGAGTCAAAACTTGTTGACAGCGAAGAAACAAGTCTGGAGTTAATTCGAAAAGACAGGTGTGAGATTGATCAAGTTCTTCATTACTGGTTTGGTCAGGCATCACCTGATGGAGCGCAAAAGAGTCTTTGGATGATCGCTTCGTCTTCTCAGGAGCTTCTTGCCAAAGTAGATGCTGAAATCTCTGAACAATTTCGTGCTCTCATTTGGGACTTATACTCTGGTTCGACGAAAGAAAAATCAGATGCACCAAACCCTGATTTTATACTGGACAGTATGGTATTTGATAAGGGCAAACTGCAGAGATGGACATCTGATCTATTTGGCTGGCAAGGAAAGTTAGCAGCCATTATTGCTCTTGATCAAATGAGTCGTCACATTCATAGACATGATACAAAGTTCAATCCAAGGCTGAACGGAGCGGCTACAAAATCTGCTGCGTTTTACATCCCGGAACAAAAGCAACTCGACACAATCGCATTTAGCATATCAGAGCAGCTGCAAGCAGAGCACAGCAAAGAGCTATCAACTGGTATGATCCCATTGCCGATGAGAATATTCGGCATAATGCCGCTTCGACATACATCCACAATTGATAACCTGGCCATTGTCCAACATGACGTAGAAGCTGCGGCAGGCTTACACGAAGAAATGGACAATATGATCCGGCGATTTCGCAAGGCAACAAATCGTAGAATGAATGTACTGCAAGATGAAGCTCGTAGAGAAGGCAAACTTGGCCCCTTGGCAGAAGAAGGTGTATCGAATGGGATACATAACAACACATCAGTCTCTCATGAATTTGATGACGAACAGATTCTTGAATGTTTTCCCTTTGATGCAGACATGAACAATGCTCACGAACACGTGGTTGTGAAAACAATTCGCAACTTCCTTCGAGTTAACAATGTTCTTCAATCGACGGATCCTCGATTCAATAGCTCTAGAAAGGCAGCTAATTATTCTCGTGATACTGCAACCGCTCAAGTCAGGAAGACCCAAGCAGCGTCATGCACGCCAACAGCCATCGTGTCGCTTTCTGGAGGAGTAGATAGCATGGTGATTGCATCGGCTCTAGCCTACATTCGTGACACCGAAGCTGCTAAACGAAATCTTGAACCAGACAACGTACTCCATATCACTGCAATACATATTGACTATGCAAATAGACCAGAATCTAGAGCAGAAGCTTCATTTGTTGAAAGATATAGCAAGCAGATTGGTGCTAAGTTTGTCTGCAGAAGAATAAATGAAGTGACTCGTGGTATCACTGCGCGTGATGATTACGAGAGAATAGCCAGAGAGATCAGGTTTGAATTGTATCGACAATGCTCCAGTGAAGCTGCAAAAGGGTGCATCGGTGTTGTCAATGAAGGCAGTGTAGGAGTGATGCTTGGTCATCATAGAGGCAAGTAGTGCATGTTTATGTCAAACCTTCGATCTCGTTTGCCTCTTGTCTGACTCGTCGTCTCTTGACTTTAGGAGATCTTCGCGAAAATGTCATTTCAAATGTTCATAAAGGCTGTGGACCTCTGGATTTGTCAGGAATGACTGCAGTATCAAAGAATGATGGCGTCACTCTCTTTCGACCGCTTCTTCCACTTGAAAAGGTACGTTCGTGATGTAGACCAGACTGGTATCAAGTATTGTTGTTGTAATATCTGCTCGCACATCTTCGCAGACTTCGGTTTTTGATTACGCGCACACTTATGGCGTTCCATACTTCAAAGATACAACGCCGCATTGGTCAACCAGAGGCAAGCTACGCAATAGATTGCTCCCGTTACTCGAAGAAATTTATGGTGAGGGCAGTATGGATAATTTGAGCTCATTAGCAGAAGAAAGTGATGATGCAAGAGCATTAGTACAACAAACTGCCATGGGACCTTTCATGGATCGGGTCAAGTATTATCCCATGGGGCTGACATTTGAGACTGCTCAGTGGGAACAGTACGGCTTATTCTTTTGGAAGTTTGTGCTACGAAATGTTCTGCACAGTGCAGGACGGGGCATGTTCAGTGACAAGAGTGTCGAGGCTTTTCTTGAGCGGGTTAGAGCTCCGAACTTGAAGGAGGGATGGCTGCAATGCCGAAAAGATTATGCAGTCTACATGAAACAAGATGGCACTATATTTGTGTTCCATCCTGCCAGTTTTCCATTCCACAAGAAGGATCAATATCAGTTACCACCTGGACCTATTCGTTATGGACATGTAGAAGAAGTAGGTCCGTGGAGCGTTGTAGCTGAAATCATTTCTGACACAGGAGCACAAGAGGCAGAAAGGTTAATCAAAGAAAGAGCCATAGATTCCATGGAGGAACTGATGCAAGGCAGCATTAAATATCATCTACAATTACCAGTTTGCAGCGAAGGCTCTCCACCCAATCCACTTGTGTTTGTAAAAGGGTTCACAAAACCAACTAGACCGGCGGCTTGGAAAAGTTTCGACTTGAAGGTAGAACAGACATTGCCTCTGCTGGGCATTGACCACTCAAGAACTGACAACTTACCACCAAATGACTTATTGAAATATGGCAGCAATTGGGTGTTGGGATTGGTCGAGCTTAGTTTGAATAGAAATTGAAATGCCCCAAGTAATTGCAAGTAACATAAAATAGAGAGTTGTGGTGGTGTATTCCGCACAACATGAATATGCTATTAGCGGCGTTCTTAGCGAACTTACATTACATGCATTTTCACGCTTTTCTTACATGTTTATGCAGTTCTGATTAATTTTTTCTGAGGATTCCGTTG